>VMDR010001094.1:0-147223 GCA_007922815.1 Macrotus californicus
TAAGTTTTCCATTTTTTGCTCCTCCTCTTCTCCTTCTGGTACCCCTATGATTCGGATATTGGAATGTTTCAAGACATCCTGGAGGTTCCTGAGCCTCTCCTCATTTTTTTTGAATTCTTGTTTCTTCATTGTGTTTTGCTTTAATGTTTCTTTCTTCCTTGTGGTCCACACAGTTGATTTGAGTCCTGGTTTCCTTCCCATCACTGTTGGTTCCCTATGCATTTTCCTTCATTTCCCTTATCGTATCCTTCATTTGTTCATCTAATTTGTGACCAAATTCAACCAAGTCTGTGAGCATCCTGATTCCCAGTGTTTTGAACTGTGCATCTGATAGGTTGGCTGTCTCTTCGTCACTTAGTTGTATTTTTTCTGGAGCTTTGATCTGTTCTTTCATTCGGGCCATTTTTTTGTGTGTGTGTGTCTGGGCCGCCTGTTATGTAGTAAGGGGTGGAGCCTTAGGAGTTCACCAGGGCGGGGCGGCCACGTGGCTGCGTCATGACGCTGCACGTGGGGGAGCGACCGAGAGGAAACAATGGCGCTTGTTCCGCTCTCTGTCGGTTTTCCGTCACTTCCTCAGCTACCCACAGTCAGCTTGGGCCCTTCTGGTGCTGATTCTGGTGCTGACTCGCGGGTGAGTGGGCTTGTGTACATTCTGGACCCTGTGGGTCTCTCCAACGAGCTCTCCTGTGAGGCTGGGAGTTTCTCCTGCTGCCGCCGCCTCAACCCCCACAGGTGTTTTCAGTCAGAGGTTTGAGGCTTTATTTCGAGGTGCTCGAACCCTGGGTTGCGGGGTCTGTCTCGTTCCCCAGTTGTTCCTCCCAGTTTTTCCTCCCAGTTTATCCACACGTGGGTGTGAGACCGCCCGGTCCGCCAGCCGCCGCCTTGCTTCGAGTCCTCTCCGCCCAGCTGCCCGTCTCCACCCCTCCTACCGGTCTGGATGAATGTTTCTTCTTTAACTCCTTGGTTATCAGACTTCCATACAGTTCGATTTTCTGTCAGTTCTGGTTGTTTTTTGTTTTTAAATTTGTTGTTGTCCTTCTTTTAGTTGTGCGAGGAGGCACAGTGTGTCTACCTATGCCTCTATCTTGGCCGGAAGTCTTAGTGCTTGATAATATTAAATATTATTAATGTTAAGTATTCAACTGTCACACAACCCTTCTAAAGGTCCTCCCGATACCCAGAGACAGCCATGATCTTGGATGTAGCCTTGATGACCCGCCCTGGTCTTGGCCATGGTCCCTCCAACATCTTCCTCTCCGCTTCTTACCTTTCCTTTGCTCCAGTCCTGGGCCAGGACTGCTTGATGTGCATCAAACCCACGTATTCTCTTGCCCCAGGGCCTTAGCACTGGCTGCACCCTCGGCCTCCAGTGCTTCCCCCAGACCTCTCCACCTTCATTTAGTTCATTTTTTCCCTCCAAACTGCCTTCACACTGAAGCCTTTCCAGGAGATGCAACTTAAGATCCCTCAGCTCCTGTAATATTTTATATGCCCCTCCCTACTTTCATTTTTCTCATTAGGATATGTTGCTATTTAACAACCTCTATATTTTATTTCCCTATTTCTTTATGGCCTCCCCATTCATTATAATGTCAGCCCTAGTGGGTCAGAGATTTTTGTTTTTTTTCTACTTCTATAGCTTCTAGAACAATGCCTGGCACCGGCTCTTAGAAATCAGTGATTGAATGAGTGGACAAAACAAAAACTCCATTTCAGGCCTATAAAATCATGAAGGATAAAAAGCTTGTAAATATTTCTCTACTAACAAATTATGTCAAAACCCTTCACAACCGAGGTGCTTACTGCCCATCAATGATAGCACCCCGTACGCGTCTGCTGTTTCAGTGGTTTATAGATGTAATTTTCAGGAAATCTGAATATACTCAGTGCCAGGAATACCCTGTTATTTGGTGGGCATGCTCAAAAGAAAAGGCAGCTTAGTTCTGGAACAGCGTATGGCTTGGTAGTTGGGTTTGGATAACTTGCTGGAAAACAGTCTGGAGAAAGCTCTCTGTCACAGTAAGTCTTCGATTCGTTCATCATGCATTCACTAAGCATCTATTATGTGATGAGACCTGGTACACACAGTGAACAACACATCACTTTTTCCTGGATGTCGCTTATAGTCTTAGTAGGGGATACAGATATGTAAACAATAAAAATGTAATAAGATATTATACAAGCACAAAGGAGGGACAGGTAAGCAGACTGAGGGGTTTGAGGAAGGTTTCTGGGTGGCAGTTACATGTGAGCAGGAAAATCAGGAAGATGTCCAGGACCAAGGCCTTGGCGGTGGTGGAGGTAGAGAAGGGGCTGAGCCAGAGTGTCGCAGGGAGGGCCTGGGGGCACGAGGGTCACGCTCTTCTGAGAGGCTGGAAAGTTCCATGTGGTTTGAATGTGGACCGTGACACACATGTATCTTGAACTCAGTCACTTTCCATCAGCCACACTGCTGTCACCCCAGTGTAAGCCACTGTCATCTCTCATTTGGCCCACTACAACACCCCTTTTCCTGGACTCCCCGCTTCTACTCCGTACCTTATTAATTCTGAGAAGAAGAAAAGCAGCCCCTGGCAGGCAAGAGCTGGTCTGGCACTCAGAGCAGGGCCATGGTGTTCTTCTGCCCACTGTGAACATGTCATCGAATCACAGCATCAGGCAAGGCCACGCTGGACCCTGACGGATGGAAGACAAAACAAGCCCACTCTGTAATTATGTGTAATCAGAGACAACAACCTAGATGACATCCAAACCACAAGAACGACCAGTGAGCCGTCCGTCCTGGCTGATGCAGGTTACTGCTGCTGCTTTACCAAGTCACAGTTTCAGCTTCACTCCGTTCCTCCCACTTTCCGGATCACCAGTCTCAGTCTCCCCCTGCTTCCTGACAGCATCTAACCTGGAGCAAACCCCCGTTCCTGGAATCTTCTCCAGAATCACCTAACACAAGCCCAGACGCTGTCATTTCTAACACCCTGTACCTGAGATGCTTCCATAGTTCCCTTGATGTGTGTGCTCTCTCATTGTAAGGAGTCAATAAACACATTTGTTTAACTGTTGGCGTGTTCCTGGTGGTCTTCTGGAGGACATTAACGATACATAAATACATAAATATGTAATATTTTCCTACAAAAAACCCTTTGTAATGGCTTCCCATGACTCTTAAGAGTCAAAATCAAACTTTTCCCCAACACCTCCATCACTGGACTCTGCTTGCCTCTCAAAGACCTCATTCATCTGCTCCGCAGGTGTTCTTTAAAGATCTGCAACAAGCTGGAAATATTTCTTGCCACAGGTACATTTCACACAGCTGTGTGAAGAAGGGATCAGAGTGAGACTCCAGGGCAGAGGGTGGGGAGACCGGCTACACGTCTCTCTTAGCCTAGAAACAACTGGATTGGTACTGGGGAAGGAGAAGGTTAAAACCGAAGGACCAGCATCATGCGAAGTGAGATAAGCCAGGCAAATGCTGCACGATATCGCTTACATGTAGAATCTAAAAAAGCTGAACTCAGAGAGCAGAATGGTGGTCAGGGGTGGGGAAGTGGGGGAGCTGGGGGGATAGTGGCCCAAAGGACACCTACTTCCATTTATAAGAACAAGTTCTGGGGATCTGATGTACAGCATGGTGATTACAGCTAATAGTACTGTGTTATATATTTGAAAGTTGCCAAAAGAGAGTAGATCTTAAATGTTGTCAGCATGAAAAAAATAGTAATTATTGTCCTGATGGAGGTGCTTGCTAACGCTCTGGTGGTAATCATTTTGCAAAACACAAATGTATCACACCAGTGCTCAGTACACCTTAAACTTCTACAGTGTTACATGTTAATTATAGCTCCATAAAACCAGGGGGGAGGGGCTGGGGGGGTAAGGAGACCAAAAATGTCATATCCAGATTTGTGGTTTGGGCAGCAGGGGCCAATGCAGTGCTGTATTCCTGGGAGAGGGATCACAACAGATGTACCAGCCAGGGTTCTAGAAAAGGCCATCACTCGGCTCGGCTGGAGGGTGTCTTATTTGCTAAAGAGGGCTGCTTCCAAATTATCCTCGGAAGGGGGCCTCAGCAGTTCCTGGGAAGGACTGCAGGAATTCTTGGTTGCCTTTGGCCTGTGGGCTGGTGCCTGTCGCTGAAGGAAATTGTTTGAGTAATGTACCTATTTCATGTTGGAGTTTATTTATATGTTTAAGGGAGACATATTTCAGTGGAGTCAGTAATGTATTTCTTATGGCCTTCTGGGCTTAAATAAAATGATGATTAGAGTAATTCGGGGTTCATCAAGTAGTGCAGAAACAGCTGCCATCTGCCATTGCTCTCACTGGTAACTCATTTACTTCTTATAATGGGTTTCCACGTCTATGAATCAGGTTAGAGTGTGTGGCTCGTGCTCAGAGGAACCAGTAAATGGCTTGCTTTTGTGTTAGAACTCTCACAAGTAAATTATTCAGTACTCATTGCTTGTAGGGTTTAAAGAGAAACTAAATTTATTTTGATTCCCACACTCTTCACTCCAGGACATGTTATAATGTTCCCATCACAGAGACTTGGTGGAGTTGACTAATTGTGTGTTTTGCATATTTATAAACACTTTGTTATTTATGAATGGAGCCATTGCAGGGATGAAATTGGCACTTTATTCACATCATAGCCATTTCTGTGAGGCTCTCTAACTCATGTCAGAGGAGTTGAGATTTGAACGCACACATTAAAAGCACAGGTGATCGATTGTCTTCTCAGTAAGTCCCAAGGAGAGGCGAGAGAGGCTGGGACACAATTTATCAGACTGGTTCTCCAGAGCCATGATGTCCAGTTTTGTAAGGGCTTAATTTAAGTTTAAGACTCCCCACCACCCTCAAATGGCCCCTCGGTCTTCTCTGCTCCAGCCGCGCTGGCCTCCAGCTGTGCTCCCCACCCCGTCCCACACTGGCTGTTTGCTGAAGGACTCTTCTCCCAGATATCCGTATGTCTTGTTTCTTCATCTCCTCGAGGTCTTTGCTCTAAATCCATCCCTGGTGATCCTGCAATCTCAGTCCCCTCAGACAGCATTTCATACTTCCTTCCCTGCCTTCCTGACACTTGTCACTACCCACATACCACACGTGGTACCTGTTGTTTATTTTCCAAGTCCCTCACTGGGAAGGTAAGCTCCGCTAGGCAGGTTTTGTCTGTTTTGTTCACTGTAATATCCCGGTGCTTACAGCAGTGCCTGGCACATAGTAGGTGTTTAATAAGTAAGTAATGAATGAATGAATGAATGCTTTTTGCGATTCAAGTGCCCACTGGATGGATGGAAATGAGTGGGAATGCATGGGCCTTAGAATGAGTAAGACTCTGTCTCATTCTAGATGAGAAACTTTAGGCAAGTTGCTTAATTTCGCTAACCTTGTTTCCTCATCTGTAAAATGAAAAATTATAATACCTGGGTGGAAGGATTGTCATTAGGGTTAATTAGGGTGCTCCTAGCACATACTCAGGAGCTGTGAAATTCAGCCCAGGACCCTTCTCCATCTGCTGGTATCTCTGAAAACCATGCTGGCCTTTCTTTCCCTGTGCATTTTGAAGTGCTGTGCTTTTATTTGAAAAATAAAAAGGATATATACAATGTTTTGGAAATCTTATAACTGAGTTTAGCTGTGAGATTTCAGAGCTCATCTTTACAATGGCTTTTAGATGTGAAAGCCGGCGGTCAGTGTCGATATTCTATAAAGGAATGTTTTACAGAAATTCAAATGGAAAACTGGGTCAGGCTGCATAACATGGGGTGTCATAAGCCTGCTGAACTCAGGGGGAGCCTGCCCTAGTGGTGGGTAGACTCATATTCACATTGCAAGAGGGAATTTAGTTCAGCCAAATAGTATAGTCTATGTGGCCTGTCATGTTGAGTCAATGCTGTTTTGAATGTTATTGTTGTTATAGTTACATAGTAGCTCAATGCTTATAGAATGTATACCTGGCTTTATGTTTGTATGTACTTAAGAGTGTAGCTGAGTCCCACCAGGAAAATAGAAAACCCTGTAAACATTAGAAACAAAGACAACTTAATACAGGGCAGTGGTTACACAGGGCTGGAAGTGCTGAGACCCAAATAGGATGGCAGTGCCCTCTGGAGACTGCTGTCTGCAGGAAGACCCCCACCCCTAGGCTGGAGGGACAGAAGGTGGTAGTTTCAGAGCCAGAACTTGATGCCACCAGGTGGAAGTTCAGGCAACAAAGCGTCTGTCTGGGGCATTGGAGCTTTATAGGAGATGACACTGTTTCCAGAGAAGCAACCTGGTGCAGACAGGGATGGGAAAAATACTCAGGCTTTGCCCTTCCCTCTGCCCTTCATGCCTTCAGTAATGCTTTCTGTTGCCTGGACCCGGCAGGAGCCAGCTGACCTGGGGGACTGGGAAATGCACCTGCAGGGATCAGCCCTTCTCCACCGCATGTGCGGACACAGACACACACACACACGGAGTCCGTATTAGTATATGCGCATAGAAAGTAACGGGGAAGGCACACAAAGAGACATGAGCAGAGTTTTTTTGGGGAGTATTCTGGACAATTTTTGTTCTTCTTTTCACTTTTGCCGTGTTTTCCAATTTCCTACAATGGACTTGGAATAAGAATAAAAAAGAATGAAAGAAGAGAGATGGAGAAAGAAAGAGGGGCAGAAGGGAGGGAGGGGACCCCTAGCAGACTGGACAGGGATGGAATGTGAGGAGCAGAGGTGTCCAGCACAGGTGGGCACCTGACAGATCTTGGCTGCTCTGTCCTCCCTTTCCTGGTCGAGAAGCTGCAGACACGACCTCCTTGTGAGGTGTAGCACCTGTGCCCTCAGAGGCACGTCTGGCCCTTGTGTCCCTTGCAGGACAAAAAACTGTGACCTTGGACACTCCTGAGTCTGCAGCTTTATGGGCCGTCCTGCCAGTCTTCCAGGTCCACAGCTGGGTGCAGAGCAGGGGGCCAGAGCTCAGGTGCTTGGCCTGGCTAAGCAGGTTACACTTCCATTAGACATAAACCTAGGAGCAAACCTCAACCTGGGTAAAGATGTCTATTTAGAGCTGAGAAACTAGGCCATTTCTAAAATCAGTGACCCACATTTCTGTTATAGAAATTTAAGACGAAACATTGTTAGGGCTGCATGTGGGCATGGAAACTTCATCAAAAGGCAGAGTGAAGGAGAAAGCGAGGGAGGGAGGAAGGGAGGGAGGGCGGGAGGGAATTTGAAAGAGTTTCCGTGTTTGAAATCTTTTTAAACCTAGCTAACAATGTACCATAATGGAAGTAAAATGAGTACCCCAGCTGGGTATTTGTTTTCCTGGAAGAGCCATGTTTGCTAACTGGTGGATCACTCGGCAGGGGAAAAATCCATTTCCACTCTGAGGCCTGTTAGAAAAATGAGTTTCCCTGGGTCTTTGCCAGCCATCCACAAAGATGAGTCTGGGCGTCTCAGGCTGACCAGTAGCCGCATGCTTTCTGTTATGGACTTCTGAGAAACTGCTTGATCTCATTGATCTGGGCACTTCATACTGGACCCTGTGGAACATCTAAGGTCAATGGACTTTGGGGGCCTGAGTGCTCATGAATCTTGAAGGTGGGGGCGAGTGGTTGTCTGGAGGAAGAACGAAAAAATGACAGCTGTCCACAGTGCTTCTTATTTTCCATAGCTGCGTCGTCAGGGATTCTGAGGGATCAGGGCCAACATTCGGGTGGTGATGACTAGGTGGAAAACACACAGGCCTGTGACCGTTTTAACCCAGGCTGTTGGATTTCTGCTTCTGTTGTCACTCTCTGTCCTTATCAGTGCCCTCCCAGAACTGTCCGGTTTTACGTGTCCTGGCCAGTGGGAGTGCCTCCTTTGTTCACCAGGAAACGGAGGCTCAGGTCATCCCTGTGGAAACCACTCCTTAGAAGCTAGTTTGAGAAAGCTCTTAAGAATGTGATCTGCTTCAGTGCCCTGGAAGTGTGTTTCTTGATGAGGGTGGGTGGGCTGTGGCCATTGTCAGCCCCTCAGGGTTTGGTGGTTCTCCCAAGCCTCATAAAATTGTGCTCTTAATGAAAGCCATTTCCGCTTCATTCCTGGCAGTTCCCAGAGTGCTTGTCAAAGAAGCATGTTGCTTCTCCTCCAGGTTTGTCCCTGCCTCTACATTTTTATAAAGTTCCATCCTGTCTGTCTTTCTGCTTCCCTCTTTAGCTGTCTTTCTGCTCAGAAATGTTGGCTGTGTTGTGAAATAACTGTAGCTTTTCTTCTTAGCTTTTCTACTGTATCCTGTTGCTCTCTGTGGAAATGCTTGTTCAAAAGTCTTCGTGGAGAGTTCCCCATTTCTGAGCCCTTCCACTGAGTTCAGCCTGCTTGGGCGATTTATATTCTGTTAACACTCATGCCGCTTCCCTCAGTAAGCCGCTCTGCTGCTTTAAAGATGAGAGAAACGGAGGCTCAGGGAGGTCAAATAACTGTGCTCATTTCCTCCAGAATGAGCAGTTGGGTTCAGCTCGAGTCTGAAGCCCACGGCCACAGAGTGAACCTCAGACCTGCCTCCCACCCTGCCCAAGACCCCTGTTTTCTCCCTGTGCTCCCTACAACATCTGCTTTCAGTAGGCTGTATTTTCCCGGCCATTATCTTTCGTCCTGGTTCATTTTGTATCCCGTTATTTTCCTTGATGGCAGAGTGCTGCCTCTTCAAAATACAAATCTGATCACATTTCCCCTTGGCATAAAATCATTCGTGCTTCCTCGCTGCTTTCCAGGCAGAAGGCAAGCGCGGCCTCTCAGGCCTGAGCTGGACTTTTTACCCTTCGTCATTACATTCTGTACTCCGCACCCTCCCCCTAACTCCTGCCAAGGTGGCAATCCCTCCTGTATCTGAGGTTCAGGGGTTCACTTTCTGAAGTTTCAGTTATCTGCGGTCAGCTGCACTTTGAAAATATTAAATGGGACATTCCAGAAGTAAACAATTCATAAATTTTAAGTAGAGGCTGTCCTGATTAGCATGATGAAATCTCACGAGGCTCAGGACGTGAATCTTCCCTTTGTCCATGCTCTCCATGCTGTAGATGCTTCCGCCCATTAGCCACATTGTGACTGTCTGGGTTATCAGATCCCCTGTCAAGGCATCCGCAGTGCCTTGTTCAAGTGATCTTTACCTTACTTAATGATGGCCACACAGCACAGGGGTAGTGTGATGGCAATTCGGATATGCCAAAGACAAGCCGAAAAATGCCCCATATATATCTTCAGAAGGTTAATAAGAGCCTAAATCACATCCTATGTCTTTTTACTGACATCCTATGTCTCATCACGTGGGCATTTCATCATCTCACATCATCACAAGAAAAAGGGCGAATGGAGTACAATAAGACAGGGACCATGTTCATATAACTTTATCAATATTACAGTGTATTGTTATAATTGTTTTATTATTGTATATTTCTTAACTGAGCTAAATTTATAAGTTAAAGTTTATTATAGTTCTGTGTACCTGTATAGAAAAAAACAGTATATACAGGGTTTAGTACTGTCTGCAATGTCAGGCATCCACTGTGGGTCTTGGAATTTATCCTCTGAGGGGACCACTATGTCTGCGTGTGTGTGTGTGTGTGTGTGTACATGCTTTGACAATGAAAGAAAGGAAAGAAAGGAGAGAGAAGAATGGAAGAAGGGGAAAATAAAAAAGAACACAAGCATGTAGATACCACGACAGTTGATCTGAAAACCAAGATGGTATTTCATGACTAAGGGCAGGAAGCGCCTACAGCGTGGGGACCCTGGAAAAAGGGAGAGTTCATGCCGCAGGCCACATGAGATTTCATCACAATACTCAGAGTGGCTGCAATTTAAAACTTATGAATTGATTATTTCTGGAATTTTCCACTCAATATTTGTTGACTGCAGCTAACTGAAAGCAAAACCAGGGATAAGGGGCAACTACTGTAATATAGAATTCATGATCTTCACCCTCTTCTTTTTATTAAGAAGTAGGTGCTAACACTCAAGGGGGAGCTCTTTATTGCAAACTACACTGGAGGAATTCTGGAGGCCAGACCAGACCTGAGCGGCTGAGGCCAGGGAGTTTGACTTTGGTCCAGAAAGAGTTAAGACTTAGCTGGAAGGCCAGTTCTGGGTGGGTGCATGAGCCTTCTGGTCAGAATGCAGGGTCAGAAGACAATACCTTTGGATTGTGGACATCACCTTGAAATGAGACTTGCCAGCTGGGGTTCAGAAAGGGTGGTGGCAAGGGCCACGTCCTGGCCTGAGCTCTGTTGCTGGGTGCTCTGCCCCGGAAAACCACCTGCTTACCTGCCTTTGTTCACTTCCCAGGCCTGGTGAATACGTTCCTGGTCAATAAACTTGAAGTGGGACAGTAACAAGCTGGAGTTTTTCAAGAACAAGCCAAACATGGGTCTGGACGGGTGCCATTGAAGGAGCTGGAGATGTTTGCTCTGAAGAGAAGACTCAAGGGTTCGAGGTAACCATCTTCAAATGAAGTTATCTCTGATTCACATAGTGGGATACTGTGTAAGTAACATGGAAGGAGCCCACGACACACTGTGAAAGGAGCACATTATAGAACGGTATGCTTATTAGTACATGCTCATATTCTGTGCAAAAGTGTTAACAAAGCTATGTACATGAGTGTGCATGTGTGTGTGTTCACATATATGTATATATGCATGTATTAAATATATGGTTTCAGAGGAGGGGCAGTTTATAAAACTCAGTTTTTCAGTTTACAAAAATGTATTTGCTTTCATCCCTACCTCCAAACTGAGAAGAGGAGTCCCATTTCTGTAAGGGTGAAAAACGTGTGAACTTGCCACCATAGGGCACTCAGTCACTGCTGGTCTGAACTTGGGTCTGTTGGGGGAAACATCAGCTAACTGAAGCTTCTCACCTTGACACTCTGTGAGGTGGCCTGTGGGACACCCTGGTGCGAGGGGGTGAGCTGCATATCTCGTCAAGGAGTTGCCCTGCTGGCTCTGTCCCGGGCCTCCTGGTGCTGTGCTGGGGATGAGAACCCTCCCAGTCCACATGGACCTGGGAGTGGGGTCTGTCCCTGCTCGGTGGTCTCCCTAGCGAATTATCGAGCCTGAGGTCCGGAGCTCTTGAGAACCCTCAAATTCATAGCCAGTCAACCTGAAGTGGGTGGCATCTGAATTGAAAGCAGTCTTGCCAAAAACTTGGCTCTTAACTTGTGGGGTCCACACTAACTCTGGCTGGTTAGTGTCAGGATGGTGTTGCGGCACACTCAGGTTTGGGGGCGGGGCAGCACAAGGGCATATATACACACGTTGGAGTGTAATTGTTGCCACGTCGCTCACACCCCCATCAGTGCTGTATGTGTTTGGTTGGTTACTCCTCACCCTAGATGAATGGTGAACTTCCTGACCTATGCCTGTCTGGGGAGTATCGTTGCTTTCGTACTGTGGTTTTTGTGTCAATTTCTCCATTTCCCAAAGAGATTGAATATTTTCTCATACCGTTATTGGTCATTTAGTTTTGTATAAAGTGCCTGTTTATCTGTTTTGCTCAATTTTTTTCTCTTGAAATCAATAGAATCAAATGTTGTCTTTTTTCTTACTAATTACGTGTGTATGGTATTAGTTTCTGTCTTGGCTTTCCACTTTCATTTTGATGTCTTTTGAAGAATTCTGATATTGTAGTGTTTACTAATCTTTTTCTTTGTGTTTGGTGTTTTCTATGTCTTGTGTAAGAATTAAATTCTTACCCTGAGAGTCTTAAAGATCTTTTTCTGTATTGTGTTCTTAATTTTACAATTTTGATGTTCAAATATAAGTGTTGAGTCTACCTGGGATTTATTTTTGTGGCTGATGTGAGGGAAGGGCTCCACTTCATTTGTTTCTACATAAACAGCCAGTTATCCCCGCGCCAGTTGTCAACTAGCCCTCCCCTGCTGCTGAAGGGCCAGCTCTGCTGTAAATCGGTTTTCCGTGCCTGGGAAGGTTTCTTTCTGGCTCTTCATTCTCTTTCCTTGGTGCGCTTGTCTATTCTGTGCCCATGCAGCGGTGCCCATCATTGTTCTTTCTGGTGTCTGCAAAGGCAGGTCATTCCACCTCGCTCTAGTGCCTTGGTCGTTCCTGGTTCTCTGCTCTTTCATGTATAAACATAGAGCCACCAGCCTAGCAAGTTCCGTTAAACTAAAAACTGTTGGTGTTTTGATTATAATTTCATTAAATCCAAAGGTTAATTTGGGGATAGTTGACCATTATATGCCATTAAATCTCTCAATCCATCTATGTGGTATGCCTTTCCATCTATCTAGGTATTCTTCAGGAACTTTCTAAAGGTCTTATACTATTTTAATTAGATTTTTACTTAGGTATACTGTCTATATATTGGTATATATTGTTGTAAGTTGTGTACTGTTCCAAATTATACCTTTAAAACTTAAAAAAAAATTCAATTATAGTTGACTATATTATATTAGTTTCAGGTGTACAACATAGTGAGGCAATACCTAGGAGTGGATCATGTGGTAAAGGTATGTTTAACTTTATGAAACACTGGCAGAACCTCTTCCGGGGTTTCCATACCATTTTGCATTCCTGCTAGCAATGCATGAGAGCTCCAGTTGCTCCACATCCTTGTCAGCACTTGATATTGCCAGTCATTTTTAGTTTAGCCATTGTAGTGGTTACATAGTGTTTCTGCAGTATATTTTCAATCTCAGTTATTATATTTTTAATTTCTAGACATTCTATTCCTTTTTCTTCAAATCTGATTAGTCATTTTTAGACATGCTTAGTAATTTTGAGAGATGCTCTCCTTTACTTTTTAAAAACATGTTAAACTTACTTTATATCCTGTGTCTGGTTATCGTAGCATCCACCATGTGTCAGTCTGCTGTTGGCTCTAGGTCCTGCTTTTTCCTTGTCAATTGTGAGCTCATGTTACTTTGGAACTTTATCTGATGGAGTGCTCTGAGGCCTGAGTTGAGGATGACTTCCTTCAGAGATGGAAGACATTGCTTGCTCTCAGGTGTCTAGGGAATTACCAACCCAGAACTATTTGAACTAAAATCTCACCTTGAGGTTTTTCAAATTAACCAGGTAGTTTGAATTCAGCCTGTGAACCTCTGTGAGTCTGATTTGTGATTACAAACTCTCAGGGGAGATTTTTTCCCTTTACTCATCCAAAAAGGTTTCAGACAAGTCATTTCCTTGTAGTCCTTGGAAGGGTGGGTGCATTCCTAGATCACTCTCGCAGTGAGGAGTCGCTTTTAGGGTCCCAGCTTTTTGTGGGGGTCTCCAGTTACACAATCCACTTTGAGAGGGCCCTGGGCTTTGCTCTGCCGGCTGGAAAGACAGAAAGAAAATGAAGTTGGGCAGGCAACGAAACCTGTCAGCTATAAACACTGTCTTCAGTGAGAGTCACATCAAGGTACGCAATGTAAACACACCCCAAAGTGAGGAAAAGCAAGGGCAGAGGAGTAGGGACAAAATTATAGGGTTACCTGAAGACATGCAGCGAGTTGACCCTAAGGCCTTACACATCTCTTCCTGCGTTAAGATTCACACATCATTTTCTTATTCTAGAAATGTCCTTGCGTTTTGCAGCACGCTGGGAGAGGTCACCTAGTAAAGCATTTAATTCCTCCTCTTAAAAAAAAAAAAATCTCCAGCCTGTGGTGGAAATATTGTGGTAAAAATTAACACTCTGATTCTGCTGTGAGGAAGCATCTGGGAGTGTCCGTTATTGCCAGCGCTGGCTGGCGGAGATGAGGGTTCTTTTACTGTGACAACGTGCCACAAGCGCTCTTGTGCTGCTTTCTCGCTTGCTGCCCGATGATGAAGTGGTGAGGCTACTTTACTAGAAGCAGAATTGCAGGATCAAATGTGTGCTGATTTTAATGTCGGAGTGGCATTACCTAATTTCTGTTCAATTACTCTCTTAGCAGAGTGTGGAAGTTCTTTTTCCTCCGTACTGTAGTCAACATTGGATATAATTAAAAAAAAATGTTTGCACAGTCTTTTATATAGTCTTGCAACAGTTCTTGTAAGTTAGTGTTAACTCTCATCTATTAAGTATACAATGAAATTCAGTGTCCAAACCTCCAGTTGGCCAGTTTTTCTCCTTTCACATGTTTGGGTACAGGTCCAGGTGTATGTGATTTCATGGCAATGAGGATGGTCGGTGGCTGGGTCATGGAGGAATCCCTTTGCCATCCTCTGGATTCCTGATGACTCCCCTGGAGAGGATCATTGTCCTGCCTGCTCTCTGGATATCTTAGTGGCATCTGCTGAAGGTGGGGTCCGGTTCTGTCCCTATTCCCATTGGTTAGGCCCTGCCTAGGTTCTTATGGGCCTGGAAGATCTTGAATGTCACCGCACGTTCCAGTTGGCCACTGGCTTGGGCCAGTCCCTCTGAAACCTCTGCCTACTGAGTCAACACTCTTTTTACTTCCTGCGTCCCTCGCTGTGAAGCCAGGGTGAGGATTCTGGCTGCTCTCTCACTGGAGAAGATCCTCAAAGTGTCCCAACTTACCGACTAAGGGAAGGCAGATACACCGCCCAGCCCAGCCCAGCCCATAGTAGGAGCCCAGTGGCTCCACATCCTTGCTGGCCGTTGAGATTGCCAGTCATTTTAAGTATAGACATCATTTTTCCCCCTCTCTTTCTGCAGTAGGATCCTCTCACAAACCCGACATGCTGGAATAGTGGGTTAAAGAGGAAGAGGAAACGGTGCTCAGAGTTAACCACTCTCCTTTTCTGACAGATACCCACCTCTAGATGTTCTTCTGTGAATGTGTATCTATTTTAGGGTCAGGATGTAGAGAACCTTCCTTCTCCTATCTTCATGCTTCCAAGTGGTAGGACCTCCATTACCGTAACTCTCCAGCCTTTCTCTACAGTCTCACTTAATCCTTTGAAGATTGAGGAAGAATCTGAGGCTCGGAGAGGAAGCTGGGCCTGGAAAGCTCAGCACCTCCACTTTTCTGAGGTTTCTAGAGAGCTCCCATTCTGCCTTGGGGCCCCCTGCTGTGAGTTTTGTGTGGGCAGGGTCTGGTCCTGTGGAGGGAGCCTGTGTTTGTCCGATGTCACCTGTGATCCAGTAGGCACGGCAGGCATTTGTGGGGTTCCATATTGGGAAGCCCACAGAGAGTATTTCTTTCTCTCTCCCTCTCTCTTTTGTATATTGTTGAATCCCATGTGGATTGATCATTAAGTTGTTTTTATCTTTTAAAACACAGACTTTGTAAATGTTCTTTTTTAAAAAAAGATGTATTTATTTTTAGAGATAGGTAAAGGGAAGGAGAAAGGGAGAGAAACATCGATCAGTTGTCTCTCCCACACCCCCAACCAGAGACCTGGCTGGCAACCCAGGCGTGTGCCTGACTGGGAATCAACCAGTGACCTTTTGGTTTGCAGGACGACCCGCTGAGCCACACCAGTCAGGGCTGAAAACGTTCTTGTACGTACTTCTATCCAGCTTCTCTGATGTACTCATTAGAATAAATTATTAGAATGGAGTCACTGGGTCAACTGGATGCTGATTTTAGATTCGGAGAGGTACTACCTGATTTTCCTTCAGTTACTCTGTCATCAGCAGAGTGTAGGAGTTCCTTTTCCTCCAACACTGGCTATAATTAACTTAAAAAAATCTTTGCTCATCTGTTAGCTGAAATATTGTTTTAATTTCCATTTCTTTTATTACTAGTGAGCTTGAACATCTTTTCCAATTTGTTTTCCTTCTTTAATTGGCTTGTGCACGTTCTTTGCAAAATTTTCCATTAGGGTTTTTTTTTTCCTTCTTCTTGGATTTGTAAGAGTTATTTTTGTGTTAGGGCATCTCAGTCCTTTGTTGATGGCAGATTAGCATAGTGGCTGAGAGCCTGACTTTTCCAGGTGTGACTTCAGCTTAAGTTCCTGAAGTCCTTCGTCTCTAAATTAGTCCATATTTCACAGGAATGAAATAGCACCCTTTTCCTCTCACACCCCCCACCTCAGCTATGCCCCTCCAAGGATGAGTGGGACAGGCGAGGTTGGTAGCAGCCAAGAGAACTGATGTCTTTATGCAGTAGTGACATTACCCAGAGAGCGCAGGGATCACAAAGAGAAGAACCCGGCACCGTTCTGAAGGACAGATGTAGAAGAGTGGGGGCAGCTGCTGCACTCCGTGGGGTGCGGGGAAGATGGATGGGCTAAACATTTTTTTTTTGAAGGAAGTCTTTCTGGGTGTTGTCATCTCTCCTTTGTAGACTCTGATCCCCTCCCCGATTGTTTATTAAACACAGTTCTTTTTTGTGCTTAGATTCAGAGCTGTATTTCTTTAGTATCTGCCTCTGTGTGACACTGGATTTAAAGAGAGCAAGAAGACTCACTTGGCCAGGGATTAACTGAGAAGGGGTATGAGAGGTGCATTTTTTAAAGAATTGTCCTAATCTGTTATTAGTCTTTGTACTGAATTTATGGCTTTTTTCCATAAAGGAAAAAAATTGTTTTAACTTTAAACATTTTAAAATCAAACCTCCTGGACTATGTCAGTGATGACGTATTTGTTTACAGGTAACAGAAGACACAGTACAGATGGGTGTAAGCCGTGTCAACTGTCTTGGCTCACACAGAAGGAAGTCTAGCAGTGGGGTGGGCCTCAGGTCCAGGGCTCCAATATTTCTGCGCCACCTTTCAGAGTTGTCAGTGACATCATAAGGTTGATTTCTCTTGTCCTTACAGGACACCTGCCATACCAGTCAGTGTCATTCCCTGCCTCTTGTCTATGTTCAGTGAGGAAAGAGAAAAAGAGAAAGTGTGGTTTGTTGGGTGGTTCTCCCCAGAGTGAGGGAAGTTTTTTTCCAGTGACTCCCATTAGATATCTCACCATTATCTCAGAAGGTGCCAGCACCCTATTTCTGAAGCCGTCATTGGCAAAAAGGAGAGGTTTTGGGCACTGGGCTTAAATCCGGGCTTCTCAAAGTGAGGTACACCAGCAATATCAGCCCTTCTTTGAAAAGAAGATCCTCAGGATTCATTCTAAATCCAGTAAATCAGCAACTCTCTGATTTAATAAACCTCCAGCTGATTCTGATGCCCCCCAAGTCCGAGACCCACTGGCTCAGGGCCACCACAGCAGCTGAGTGAGTTTATGTCCCCTGAACCACAAGGTCTGGTTAGGGAGGGATGACCTCCTGAACGAAGGTGAGGTTCTGTGAGGGAGGAAGGGAGAAATGGACATTGGGAGGTGCCAACAACGTCCATGGCATGAGACAAATCCAAAGCCCAGATGATCCTTTAAACCTAACTTTTCAAGTTGAAAAATTAATACATGTGCATAGTCCAATTTTCTAATTGTGGAAAGGTATAGGTGACATGCAGTGCTCCTGATTTTATGCTTGCTTTTTCATTCACTATATCGGGGGCATTGTTTTATATCAATACCCATAAATCTCTTTCATGCTTTCTGAAAGCTGTGTATTATTCCATTCCATGAAAGTTCCACAGTTCACTCCATTCACTCCTACTAGCGGGCTTGTTTCTAACCTTCTGCAAAGGATATCTATGTCCACATAGATATTTGCATGACAGCAGATATATACAAGCAGAGTTTTTAGTGTAAAGGGAAACCTTTTTTAAATTTTGATAGATATTTGCAAATTGTCCCCCACTGGAGGAGCACTCATTTATATTCCTGCCGGCAGTGTGATCCATACCCTACTGGCTCTAGCTATTACCGTACTTCCAGATTTTTGCTTATGTGACAAGCCAAAATATTATTATTTGCATCTTCTTATTGTGCATTTTAATGTGCATCTTTTTATTTATCATTTAAATTGGCATTTACTTATTTATGAGGAAGGCTGGATTACTTTTTCATGTTTTCTTATGTGCAAAATTCATTTTTAGATCTTTTTTCGAGGTCCTAGCCACACAGACATTCATATTTATGTGGTTTTCTCCAAGGTTTCTGGTGTCAACATTAGTCAAAGAAAGGTCTTCTCAACTTCAAGATTTTAAAGTGATGTTCTAATAGAAAAGAGATTAAATAAAGTATCTCTGGAATGATAAAAGTCAATGCTATTCCACTTGCAGAAATTTCACTTGTTCGGAATCTTTGAGGAATGCGTGCCTTGGACAAGCATGTTTCTTTTCCACCCAGGTGCCCAGTTTAAATGGTCGTGGACCCTTCCATTGAAGAATTACTATAATCATGTCAAGTCTGAGCTTCTGGTGGAGACCGAGCTCTGTGTCTGTAGGATGATATTTACAGTTCCAGGCCTTGTACCTCTGGTGAAACACCCCCACAGGGCACCCCCTCTCTCTGCTGTTGTGTGACTCCCATTCCTAGGCCTAGTTGATCCTCTGTAGGTAGCTTTCAAATACCAGCTCCTCTGGGTCTTGTTAAAATACTTCATCAATGCCCATCTTTCTCGGCAGGGGTGACCTTTAACTCAGCGGTGCTGTCACTACCTGACTTGGATAACCTCCAAAGGAAGGTTGCCATGGCGATCCTGCCTTCAGCTCAACCAAATCTGGCTTCTGTATCTTATTAAATGTTCCCTAAAAAGGAAATCACACAGAGACACAGACGATGAGGGTCACTCACATGTAGCTGTGATGTTCTCTTGCCCCCCCCCCCCCACCCCTTGATTATCAGCCTTTCCTTCTCCGCCATGAGTCCAATCATTACCCTTTTCCCCTTTCCCAATCCCAGCTGTCTTGGTAAATGCTCAAATTTTAGGGGTGTAGGGGTGGGGGATGGTCATGGCAAATGTCAATTTGCCTTTCAAAAGATATTTTTGCAACTCAGATCTAGCACCACCAGCAAATGTGAGAAGTAGATGCATAATGAGGCCATGTTAGAGGCACTTGATTGGATGGACACTGTTTTTTCTTTTCTCTTTTTATTGTGGCATCTCCCTCCTCTTCCTGCGGACTCTGTTTTCAAGAGACTGTTTTCATGAAATCTGAGGAGATAATCTCCTTTAAACTACAAGCTTGGTGTTCCTTGTTCGGGAGGGGAGCCAGAATGTGCAATCACTATGGGGGACTTTCAGGAGGTGGTTTTGTATTCTCCCCATGGTAGGAAGAAGAGGGGAGAAGGCCAAAAATATGTGGCGCTCAGAGTCTGCAGGAGCACAGATCAGCTCTCAGTCCTTTGCTAACAGTCGGTCGGGCAAAAGGGATGATTGGGCTCTGGGGGGGATAAGGGCCCCTCTTCGAAAGGGCAGGTGCTGCCGTCCATCCCTGAGTGCCTCTGCTTTTAGAAGCAGGTACTGGGCAGGAGAAAGAAGGCTCTGTGGGGTGGGGTCAGGGGTCCTTGCCTCTTTCCAGAAGGTCTGCCCCATTGTGTTAGTTTGCTAGGGCTGCCACAGCAAAATACCACAGACCAGGTGACTTAAACAACGGGCATTTATTCCTCACAGTTCCAGAGGTTAGGAGTCTGAGATCAAGGTGTCCGCGGGGTTGGTTCTTGTCAGACCTCTTTTCTTGGCTTGTGGACGGCTATCTCCTCCCTGTGTCTTCACATGGCCTCCCTTCCATGTGTCTCTGTGTCCTCATCTGCTCTTCTTATAAGGATACCAATCGTACTGGAGTGGGGCCCATGCTAATGGTTCGACTTTAACTTAATCACCTCTTTTAAGACCCTGTCTCCAAATAGTCACATTCAGAGGTCCGTCCTGGGGCTTAAGACTTCAACATATGAATTTTGGTGGGACACAGCTCAGCCCATAATAGCCACCTGCTCCTGACCAGCTCAGTTTTCCAGGCCACACTTAGCACATGCCAACTTTTTGGGGGCACAGCTAAAATATCCTTTTCCGGAAGCATGTCTCAGAAGCAGACAAATGAGAACAGTGCCTGGAACCTTATTTTTTAATAGATGTCAGATGTTCTGATGGAATGCCAATAAAATTTTTATGTTTAAATAATACAGTAATTTTCTGGTAAAAATATATTCTTCCAATAAAATAATCAAAGTTGTAGGTTAGGTTGCTCATATATATTTTCTTACAGCTCTCTGTCCTTCTCAGCACGGCCTGAATTACTACAGTGCCCGTAAAATTGTTAGTTATTGTTCATCTGTTCCTGATGGTGGAAACTCCCAAGCAAGAACCACAACTGTATTCTTCACCCTGTATCCTGGCCACCTTGCATAAGGCCTGGTGCATACTTCAAACAGTGAATACATGAATTTTAATGCATTTTTTCCCCCCTTCTGTTAGAAAATTCATGACCGCTGTATCAGATGCTTTTCTGGAAAGTCAGTGTCCAACCCCCCTTCACATCGAGAAAACCCAGTCACAGGTGCTAAAGGGGTTCCTGTACTAGAGAGAGATCCCTCCCTCCTCCAGCAGCCTGTTTTGCCCCCAGAGTTCAACACTGGTTCTTCCCTTCATTTTCTAAGGGACTAACATAAACATTGATCTGTTAGAAAAACTTCACCAAGGCTTGAAAGAATTACTTTAAAGAACACAAAGCCTTAAAACTGGCCCTGGGATTTTACTTCCTTCCAAGTGCATCACCCCTGAGGTCTCACAGGGCTCTACCCTCTGTCCGCCCCCCACAGCCATCTTTTGTTGAGCAGCCCCCTATGCCCCCAAGCTACAGCTACCAGGCCTGTGATTCCACAGCTGACTCAGTCTGACTCAGTCTGACGTTCTCATCCCCTTACCCCTGCTCCCACCTCAGGTCTAGAGCCTCCAGCCTCTCCCTGGCCAGGCTGGATCTAGCAAAACTTAGCTCGCGCCCAAATGATCTTTGAAGAGGTACCCCCTAACTACTATGAAGACCACCAATTACATGATCAAACCTGGAGATCCACATCCCTGTGGGGACATTTGCATTTAGATTGTTTGTTAGGCTCAGCATGTCCCAGTGCAGGATACTTGAATGGGGACTTGTGTCTGCCCCCTCTGAAAGAGCCACCGCCGGAGTGGTCTTTCCCAGCATCAGGGAGGGCCTAAGGCAAAGAAAGGCCACAGCTTCTGGCCCAGAGCCATTAGAAATGAATGCTCCAGGCTTTGGCTTCTAGCCAGCTGAGTCTGAGAAACATTGGGGTTCAGAGTCTGAGATCCTTGTTTTGTAGATCTCTTTACCCATAAACTAGGGCCCTGGTGACACTCTAGGACATTAAGGGGCAGTGATTTGGCCCAGAAGACTCAGCTTATAGCAAGGGGCAGTAAGAGTGCCACTGAGGATCGGCTGGCACAGAAATGGCATGATCTTAGGCCCTGGATGCTGATCTGGGTGAGCCAGAACATGTTCCACTGACAGGCTCCGTGAAGTGGGGAGGAAGAGACCGTCCCAGAGTCAGCCTCAGGTGGTCACTACTCTCCCCACACCCTCCCTTCGCTCCACAGACCCAGGACAGAATCAGGGCCCAGTGGGTCAAGTCATAAAGACAGGAGCTCCCTGGGGACAGAGACAAGGGGAGGCCCATGTCCCTTGGAGGAGGAGGGGAGGGAGTCTTGGAGAAGCCTGCCCATTCCTACCTGCCCAGGAAGAGTGATGAGGAAATGGGCTGGGGTGAGGCTGGTGGTCGTGAAGATAGAATCAGCTAAATTCTCTGCATCATTTGCTCTCCCCATGCACCAGACACCATGGTAAGAATTTCATAAAGGTTTTTGTCCAATTCTTATAGGCCCCTGTGAATCCACAAATAGCTAAGTGGGAGCTTCCAGGAGACCTAGATACACTGCCAGGTTGAGTCATGGCAAGAATTTGAACCCCGGTGGCCTGACTCTAAAACTCGCCCTCTCAAAGACTCTGGTCCACAGATTCACCGCATCTCCCACAGCGGGCAGGACAAGAACACACGCACTGTGCAGCAGGCCACACGCAAGGTGGTCAGGATACAGGGGAAAGCGAGCAGTTGTGGTTTTTGCCCTGGTAGAGAGCATGCATCACCAGATAGAACTCCCTGTCCTGTGCGGGTTTGGAAAGCACACACCTGAGAGTTGAGGACAGAGAAATACAAAAGTCTTGATGGTAGTAGCAGCTACGACCTCAACTCCGTGAGTCACTTTAAGGACCCCAGGAGTCTCAGGGTGCCCATCCTGAGCACATGGTATACGTTGTGTCAGATGAAGGAAGGTGCCAGCTGCAAGGATTCCAGCTTCCTGAGGAGCTCGACAGGCCCTGTCTGCATGGGCGACATTCTTGCTAAAAATACTCAACTGCCTTCCAGCTCACACCCCGTTTTCATGTCATGTCCCCACCATGACCTCGGACAGGCTGCCTTATCTCCAGCCCTTTTAAGCTTGGACCACCTTCCGAACCAGGTGGGAGACAAAGCGCATCTCAGGCTGCTGCTGTGCAGTCTCCTGAAGGGTGGGGTCATGTTTTGAAAGACGTTAACTGTTTTTGTCCAATGATAATTCCAGTCTTTGCCTCCCCTCCTCCACCTTGATAATTGTACATCCCATAGAAGCAAGGTACGGCACACAAAACAAAGCCTATGGAGTCCAGCAGGCAGCTGTACTCCAGGAAGGGCAAGACCTAGGCAGTGATAGTATTAATGGTGACATCAAGGGCAGAGCCTTGAAGCTGGGTGGCCATCCTCAGCCCCACCTTGAGGTCCAGAAGAGGAGCATCATTCCTGGACCTTCCAACAGGCCTAGAAGTGGTGGAGAGCTGGCCAAAAGGGCATCAGGGAGAGGGGTGAAGGGGGTGTTGGCAGATGCTTGAGATGACAGTTGACGTCAAGGAACAGATGGTCACCTTACCCCCATGCCATGGCACCACATAAGCCCCCCAGATTTAGGCACAGTCTCAGAGAGGTGAGGAAATTCTGAGTTAGAGTCTCCCCCAGCCCTTTTGAGCCATTGCTCAAAATAGAAATAAACTCAACTTACGGAAGGGCGAGGCAAGTTTTAGTGCTTGCACACCAAATGGGGGACGGTGGTTCGTGTCTACAGCACATGTTGTAAGATTCAAAGGCCCTTCCTTCATGTGGCAGAACTCTGGGCTTGTTTACAGATTGGATGTTGAAGAAGGCAGAAGGGGCCTATCCTGAATTAGCAAGTAGGGAGGCATAAGCTTACCATGGGCAGGGGCAGAGTAGGGCTGGGGAGGGGGCATCTGGCTGGGGGGTGCTGTTTGGCTTCTTTGTCCAGGGTAAGGGGGTGAGGAGGCAGGGATCCGTGTCTCAGCACAATGTAAATTATCCAGGACGTGGGCTCCATAGAGAATTTTCCTTTAGAAGCAAGAGATGGCTTCCAGCCTGGGGAGCCTGCCCACCTTTCTGGGCCCGTGGTCCAGCTCAGCTCATCATCATCTTCTCACTGCCTCTTTACCTGAACAGCCGATGCCCATGAAACTCACCTCCACTGGCACCTGCTGGGTCCGCCACTGGCAAATAGCTTCTTGGTGAAGAAGTCTGTTGGGTCATTCTCTGATTGGGGGGAACCTGAAATAAATTGTGCAAAGCCTCACAGTGGGTGTCACAAAGAGGACAGTGCAGGAAAAAAAAAAAAAAAAGAAAAAGAATCTTTATGATTTTCCAGCAAAGAAAGTCCCTGACCCACCTTTTCAAAAACTCCACATTTTATTCTTTTAGAATGGACCCTGAAGAACTAAAACCACTTCCTTTTAATTTCCTTATACTTTTGCTCCCATCTTGACATAAGAGATGCAGCAGTTTCCATGACCTTCACTAAATCAGGCCACAAACAAGGCACAATACCCCACCACTCACTCCGGGGCCTGCTATAACAGAAAGGCTGCTCCTGACCAAAGGGTTCCAGTAACACTTTCTCTTGGAAACAATTTAGGCTGGGCTTCCCTTGAACTCGACCTTCTGAGGTCATCTGGGATGGTGTGGTATGTATAATGTATGCAATTTTGAAAACGGCTCTTGTTAACGATAAGCCTGGCTGCTTTCTGCCACAATCCTGCAAGCAGCTGAGGGGTGTGTCCATGATGCCGGGGCAACCAGGACCCTTTGGGTAGAAGCTACAAAAAGAGTCTAAAACTGCGGCTTTCCAGTGGTGATGGGTGGATCCTTTGAATTCCTTTGAGTCTTCAGCGTTGGTCCTTTAGAAGGACATGAGCCTTGAGAAAAGGAGGCCACGAGCCTCCTAGTCTCCCTTCAGATGCAGGGGTTCTGTTTGCCAGTTTCACCTGGGGGAGAAGAGGTGTATGTTGCTGAGATTGGTTTGAAAACCCATGTGACTGAGACAGCCCAGAGTGGGTCATAAACCACAAACCTTCACCCCATAAGGAAAGACGGGCCACGTGGGGTTGTTAGGGAGCTTTGGCCTTCGATCAGGAGGTTGAGTGTCTAGATCTGAGTCATATGATGTGTTGAGGAACTTAGTCCTATCCAGGTGGAAATACTGCCATGGAGGTGTTTGCAGGCTTCTGCCCCATCCTGCTTTCACAAAGGGTCATGACTAGAGAGTACTTGCTTTTCTCGTCGGCCCTAGTTTGAGTTAACTAGTACTTTACACAGGCTTGGTTGTCACACAGGACACAGGAAAGATGCAGCAGCTTAGATGGCTGTTGATAGCGAGCGGGGTAGCCATGCTACCATTTCCTGTTTGAGCTCAGTGTAGGCTTCGGGGCAGGAACACCTGTGTTCTTGGTCTGCCATTCACTAGCTCTGTGACCTTGGCAACTTACTGTTTGAACTTTGTCCTCTTTCTCTGAAAAGTGGGGAGGGCAGAGCCTACCTCCTGAAGTTCTTGTGACAGTGGAACCGGATGACTCGCGTGTAATGTGGAGCATGATGCCTGGCACAGAGCTGGGTCTCACTGCGTCATTGCTGTCACCATCACTTTCATTAGCCGGGAAGCAGATAGATGGTATAGGTCAGTGACAGAGCAGTGTTGGAGCTGCATGTGAGCTCTTCGGGACATTCAAGGTTGAGCTCCAAGTTCTTGCCACTGGGTCTTCTGATGACAAGTGGTCCTTGGAGATTTTTACTGGCGGGATATGAACAGGATGACTCCATTAGGTAGCTTTTAGGAAAGCATCTTGAATTCCCTTTCACAGCCTCGTCTTGGGGAATTGAAGTAGCGTCAGCTCTGCCTAGTGTGGACTTTGTGAAATCTGGCCCATTCTAAAAGCCAAATGCTTAGTGGATTTCCTTAGGGGAAATGGCACAAAATAACAACAGAGAGTGGCTTGAAAGAAGGAAAAAAGGCATTTTGTTCTTTCAAGAAGAATGTCGAACAGTCCAAACACCCCCATAACTAATTCATTACTTTACACCATCCAGACATCTTTTAAATTAGGCAGAATACAAATGAGTCTTGTTTTGTGCCATTAATTTCAACGGTTTTTCACAATATTTGAATCACTGGCTTTTCTTGTCCTTTGGAGGCAGACCAAATCAGGCTGAATCTACTTGCATTAAAAACCATTCGTGGGGCCCAGCCAGCCCCATCTTGCAGATGGAACACCATATGTTTTGGCTCAGTACCCCATATGGAACAGTAATGTGCAGTCCAAGAATAGAATGCACCATTTCTCTACATCTGCATTTCCGGTCACCTCTAACCCACAAGCATTTTCCATTCTGGACAGAGGTAGACAAAATCATCTGGAAAAGATTCAGAAAAGATCCCGAGATTCTAAAGGAATGGTACTTGTTTCCTCTGGCCTCTTCCAGAATCAAGACCTCAGGTGCAGTCAGTTCCAGGAGTTCAGTGCATCCGTAACATGGCACTTAAAAGTGTTCCATTTTCACTTTTCCAGGAATATGTTAGGTCCTTTAACTTGAAAACACAGCATTGACTTTTTGTTAAGGTCAGCAGGCTTTCCAAATAATGAGTTAAGTGGTTCAACTCCATGCAAAACCATTTAAATTGAATGTGATGCTTCTTGGGGGGAACCTCAGAATGGGAAAGCAGAAGTACTGTGGCTCAGAAGAGACTAATAAATTTGGCGTCTGCAACTAGAATAAACTTGGAGAGACTGTTTGGAGAGACTTGATGGGAGGGATTCACCACAGATAAGGAAGAGGGAGCCATTCATTTCCCCATTCACCCAGGTGTAGCAGGGAGTTTGGTCTTTTCTCTGCAGTTGACTAGCTCTCTGACCTCCTCAGAGGCTAGGACAGTATTCTTTACCTATAAGATAAGGGATTAGGTACAACTGGGATGGCAAATGGATTTCATCTCTCATGCCATCCTGCATTGATGAATACTGGTTGAGGCTGGGCTCAGTGGGCAGGGTGGTGAAAAATTACATGTGAGCCCAGGATCTGAGCAAGAGTGTGCGCACACTTACTGGATTCAGACTCTAACATCTCTGAGGTTCCTTCCAGCAATAATATCATGGAACTGTGACTCAGTCTGTTCAACAATTGACCTTAAGAAGGCTGAGCACCATTTGGAAACAAACCTCTTGGTGCCCGAAGAAGGGCAATTCAGCTTCCACACCATTCTCTTGACATCAGGAGAGGCTCTGTACAGACTCCTCTGTCCACCTGCCCATTGCTGTGAAGTTTTACTTCCTGACTAGGGACCAATTCTAGCAACAGACTATTTGATGTCATGGAAACACAGATACAGCGAACCTGGAATTCTGATTTTAATGAGATTATAAACCAACAGCAAGGGGCAAATAATGGAATTTCATCTTGTTTCACATTGACCATCTTCCTGCAGTTCTTTAAGTTTCAGCCAGTCATAATCATGGCCCTGGAGTCACCGGGTGTCTCTTTTCTAGGTCCTTAGAGATTGAGCTCTAAGGAATCAAAGGCTCTGAATTGCCTGACCCTGTAAGATGGGCTCTCACACAAGCCACCTGGACCATTACCTGTACTAGCATATTCAACGAGGACTTTCTGCCTCTTTTTTTAGCTGAGATGTCAAAGGCCAAGAACAAAACAAAAACAGAGAAGCAACCTCACATTCTAAAGCCAGGAGCCAAGGGCGTGGACCTAAAAACCTAAGTGTCCAGACCCTTAGCCCATCACCTGTCTCGGGGGTATAAAATCATTGATACTGGCAATTGGGTAGAGTAGATACTCTGGTGGAGAGTTCTCAAGATGCGATGTCACCTGCTCCATACCAGTCCACACACTGTAGGGGAGAGGAGGCAGAAGAAGTGAGAGAAGCCATCTGGAGGACCACCTGGAAAGCTGTGCTTCCCTGGAATCAGGGGACACAGTGGACTGTGGCCTGAAATATGCCTAAGTTAGAAATGAAGCCACCAGAGCTGGGAAGACCAGGGCTGCTGGGAGACAACGTTGTAAATTTCCCGTGGGTCAAATGGACGTCAGGAGGAGATCGATAAGTAGACTGCTTAGCTTCAGAGCGTTTTTACAGATGGCAGACCATGGTTATTTGAAGAAGCTTGGTAGAGTAGGACCACTGCATGTAGCAAGGGACTTTTCTTTCTCATATCCAGAACACAGACTCATCTACTGTGTCTCCAAGACCTCAAAGTGTTGTGCTGTGACTGGTGCCGAGGGCCTTCTGAGAGAGAGTGGTAGCATAGTGTGGCTTGATCATGGGCTTTTTTTCTTTTTAACTTAGAAGAGGAATAATGTCTTTTAATGTTTTGAGAGTTTATTTAAAGGCTTGTTTACAGCTTGAAGAGAGTGCACTTCGTTCTCTTTCTAGAGAGTCATAAAAGACCTGATACACAGAAACACACTGTAATGTACTGTTTTTTCCTTGGAGAATATGGCAGAATAAAGGGAGACTTGGGGTGCATGGCGGGCACAAGGACAGTTTGTCAAAGTTGCGGCCTGGAATAGGCTTGTACAGGGTTTGTTTTGTTTCCTGTAGAAATGAGCTGTTGTCTGTGCTTTCCGGGGGGGAGGACAAACACATGCTTTGTGCTTGGGGTTTGGCTTCTGAGCCCCGCATTAGTGCTTGTAAGATTGCTGAGGCTCAGTTAATCAACACTGCTTTTAAATTTACTCTGGGCACATATAAGTCACCATATATAGATTTATATGTGAACGTTTGACATTGTTCCGTCCCCCTGGTAGAGAGCTAAGGCCCATCTGAGGTACACTGTGGTGGCAGCTGCCTAGTGTTGTGCATAGGGGCCACAGGCTAGAGTTACAGAGCCACATAGCCTCCTCAATGCCATCTAGGCCAGCCTCCTGCCTCGAGCACATGCAGGAGGAAATGTTTGCTTTGAGTCTAGCCTCTGATTCAGTGTTTCCTTGGAGAACCTCATTGCAATTCTATAATGGAAGTCACATTGTTCTTAAAATTCACTCTCAGGATTGGTAAGGACAATGCCTGAATCAAAAGCAGGCCGGGCTCCTCTTTGTGCTCCAGCCCTTGAGAAACCCTGGACTCCACATTGTGCATGCTGTTTTTAAATAGACTGAGTTCAAAGTCACCATCTGGTGTAGGCAGAAGTGTAGCTTGTGTCTCCATTCGGGAGTGACTCAGGCAGAAACTCGGAAGGCATCTACATGTTTGGGGTGAGGTAACAAGCACCAGTAAAACACCACCACTTAACTGCACCTTAATTCCACCTTGCTTCCTCTAACGTCTTTTCATCAGTCTTAATGCTTGTCGCGTCAACTTACTGCCTTAAGTGTTTTTGGAAAGGCACCACTTTGTAGAATGGGCTTTTCCTCCGTCCTCTACCTCCACCTCCAGATATGATTCAGGGTAGATCCTGTTACTAGTTTTTCTCCTCCTTTCTTTTTTTAAAATTTAATTTTATTGCTCAAACTCCCCCTTTCTTTTTAATTGAGGAAGGAAAATGTGAGGCACCCCACAATTTACCATGCTGCATTTACTCCTGCCATTCATCTCTTCCTCTTGTAAGTGTGTGTGGGGGGGGAGTGAGTACTCTGATTTAGGACCTCATCACACATCCTTTTTTCCTGTGGACAGGGTAAGGATAATGCCCTTGTTCAGGATGGGAAACTGAGTCACATGGAGATTATGGTAACCTCAGTGGGATCCTGACTGATGCACCATTAGGTGCTGAGACCCTGTACCTCTCATATCCAGGAAAGGTCCTCTTCTCACCAGGGCAGAAGAAAGAGTTCAGGATCCTGCTCACCGATCTCAGTGATGTGTGGAGCTGCCACTTCTTTCCTTCTCAACTCCTCTTCTCTGTCCAGTTTGACTCCCATCAGAAGGTGCAAGAAAGTTCTGTTCCTAAGAAAGACCAGGAGAAATCTGAGTCACATCTGAATGGCCTATGCAGTTGACAGCAATCCTGGGCAACTCTGTAGTATTTCCTGAAAGACTGCACTGCAGAACAGTAGACCTTCAGGAGCCACCCAGGCCTTCTGAAGAAGCGCTTGGGAAGTCGGGGTGGAGGCCTGCTGGAACTCCCCTCGGTATACCAGCTTGGAAACTAACAATGCCAAATTGAAAGGGGACAATCCCCAGAGAAGTGGGTATCTGTTGAGACTGGTAGAGGAGACATGGACAGCCAGCATCTGGACCATCTGGGGTAGAATACCACTGGAGAAGGGGAGACAGAACTGCGGGGAAATATCATAAAATAAGGACACCCAAACTAGCTGCCCTTAGGCTGGGGAGAAATTTGTTGCTGGCAAGTTTCTGGAGATACACCACAGGAGGGACAATATGGGTTATAAAAGTTCCGTCCTAAACATTGTCTGAATCAGGAGAGTGTTCTGGAAAGAGCGTGCACTCAGAAATGAGATTAATGATCATTTGTTGGTTTTATGTCCTTGGACAAATTACCTAAGAAGTCTGAATGCCATTTATTTGTGTAGAAAATGTGAATAACATAGATAAAGCCACTCACATAATGCATGGGGAATTGTGGCTCTCAGTGTGTCCGTGATGCCAAATGAGCGACTGGAGGCAGACATGCAGAGGGAGCCCTCTCCTCACCCTGATGTTACTGGGTGACTCCTGGGTGGGGGCTGTGTACTTTGTGAGTGGACTCTATCCCATGGCCGAGAAACTGGAGGGTCTCCAGACTTGGGGAGTGTGGGAGGGTAGGGGCCAGAATGTCCCAGCCCTTGCTCGCCCTTGTTGTCCATGTGTCCACAGAGGAAAGGAGAGCTGTCTTCACAGCACACGGACCCAGTCCCTCGGGCTTGTTTCACAGCTCTGCCCCCCTCAGCAGTAAAGGCTGCCACGGAGAGCAAGGACAAGGAGACGGAGGAGCTGGTGTGAGTGACTTGGAGAACTGGCAGCAAGGAGGACACTCATTTATGGCAGGAGTGCAAATGCCTCCTGGTCTCTGCTTTGCTGGTTTCGCTTCTCGTTTCCAGGGTGGCCTCTGCCAGAGGGCAGTTACACATTTTTCTAGCAGCCTGCGGTTTGGCAGTCCCCATGTCATCCCCAGACACTGGGCCAAGTGGCCTGGCGTGTACAGAGGGAAATGTCTAGTCCCAACTTCCCACCAAGTTCAGAAGGCAGCAGCTACATCCACAGGGCCTGAGGCTGTGAAGCCAGAGCCTGTCACTGTCACTATAGTAATGAACATTGCCACTCAATGGACCTGCAGGTGTGGGGAGGGGCTGTCCGCCAAAATGCAGGGGGAACAGCACCCATGGGACCAGCTGGATCACTTGCTGGCACGGCTAATACAGTCCCCAGGGCCTTGGGGTCTGCCGATCAAGGTGAAGGTAGGACCTTCCTGTGTCACTTTGGGACCTCAGGACTAGAGTTCAAATCCTAGCTCAATCACTTCCTAGTTCTGAAGCATTTGGCAAATTAATCAACCTCTTTCCCTTGGTTTCCTCATCGGTAAAGTGGGAATAGTAGTAGCATCTGCCTCAAAGGGGTATCTGTAAGGATTAAATAAATTAGCCTGCATAAAGCACTTAGTGCTCAATACATGTTACCTGCTCTTTCCTGGTCTTCTGCCGTGCCCTCCATTCCCGATCTCCCTTGTACTCTTCACCTGCCTCACAGGTACTATTCAAGGTGATCCTCCCCATTGCCAGCCCTGGCTGACTGTCCTAAGATGCTTCTCCTTTGTCTTGTGCCTCTTGATGCTTCCACGATTGAATTTGCAGCCTGTATCACATGAGCTACACAGAACATCTGCTCTGGGTCCAGGGTGCAAAACAAGAAACAGGAAAAGCCAGCCTCTTTTCCAGGCTCGTCTACCACAGAAACACCAATGAGATGAGTCTGGTGTCCTGCCCAGTGGTCCAAGTGCCCCAAAAGCCTTCCCGCCCCTGGGCTCTTTCCTGATAGGTCTGGGAGCAGTGGTGATATGCAAAATATTTAACAACTTAGAGGAGCCCTGAGGAATTGGAATGGAGCACTGGAGCACAGGGCACTGGGGGGCGCTCAGGGCAGTAGCTTTTGACCAACTGGCAAGGAAGTATTTTAACAATTGATGTTGCTGCGCAGATGTGTTCTGAGTCTTGAGTGGCAGGCTGTGTGTTATCTGGTACCCATCCCAGAGCTCTTGCCCAGAGATGCTCATGAGGACAAGAAGCAGCCACAGTTGTTATTACAGCAAGTAACATTCTCGCCAGCCCTGGACATTGAAATGGGAAAGCACAAGCTTGGCTTTCCTTGAGCACAGCAGCTGACCCCCAGTGGTCTTCTTTGCGACATCCAACTTCCATTAAGCTATAATTAGTCTGATGAGCCGCTCATCCCTTCAGATACTGACTAGCAGCTCCACTGTGACAACCTCATTTTAGAGATGAAGGCTCTGTGAACTACACTGAAGGGGCGTTTTGCAGAGCCAGCCCCTCGCCATGGCTCATCACGGTGTTTGGCACTGGAGTGTGGGTCTGGGTCTGCCCTGCTCGGGTCCATGGGGGCCACAGGGCAGATTCCCCACTGCTTGGCTGTCTTCTCCTCCTTTGCTGTGGCGTTGCCAAGGATTGGCTGCTCACAGCTGGTGCTGGGTCAGTTCTGGAGAAGCCGTTTCAATATTTGAACATATTGTCGTGACTGGAGCATTAGTGTCTTTCTTGACACAGTTCTTAGAACCTTTAGGGAGCCCCATTTCCTACTCCTGTTTCTAGGGGGAGGTGGGATGGCAGAAGAAATGGTGAGGAAGACTGGGACCCACAAGGGACCTTTAGTGTCCTTGTTGGCTGGTTCTGTTGGTATTGGTGAAAGACAACTGAGGTAATTCTAGACAAACTGGATGATCTGGGTCTGGATGGCCCCATTCAGTGCATGTGGGAATTTCCCCACTACCCGCACTGTTGTAGTGGTCCATGGTTGTGGATGGCAACCCATGAGAACAAAGCCCCTAGATTTTGCTTCCTGAAGGGGTGGCATAGAGTGCTCCCTACCCTTCTCCCACGTTACTGTCTCCCACATTGCCCTAGGTCAGAGCGTGGGTGCCCAAGAGGAGCTGCAGTTCTCTGGGATTACCCTGCCGTTGGTGGGTGCCCAGGGGAAGAGCCCTGGAGAGGGAAAGCAAAAAGATAGGATGAAGATGGGAAAGGTGGTGCCACCCAGCAGCGCTGGTGAGAGTCAGGAGGGCGGCGGGGTCAGGCCGGCGTCGTCGTTGGGATGCTATAAAGGGCATTCAGGAGGCAGCACGCACGAATGAGTCTCATGTGACCAGCATCACTCATTCCTGTTCCTGGTCCATCCATCCTGGACGGGGAGCCTTAATTAGGCATGAAGAGATTTATCAAACAGCAATCCTTGGAGCTGTTGGTCTCTGCCATCTGGGCAGATGGTTCCCTACCCTGTGACAGCAGCAGCAGGAATGATTTACGAGGTCCCACAGCTCTACCTCATGGACCTTGTGAAACCTGAATGGCTTTTGTCCTCCCTCCAGAGGGGTGTGATTTTGCCTGTGTTGATGGGCACAAGAACTAGGGTTCACATTGAGGTTCGCCTGACTATGAAGGCGATGCCCAGATCCTCAGCGACCAGGGCTGTGCTTAGTTAGGGTCAGTGTTCAGTTTACAGGGACCAGCCCACAAGGATTAACAGAAAAAGCCCTGATGGGGGGGATAGGAAGACCTGGGTGGATACTGCCAGTGAGCTGTGTGCCTTCATGTCATATTTTGCCTCAGTTTTATGACCTATACCACGAGGGTAATGATTTTTGTGCTTGCCCAACTCACGTGAATTTTTGGAGGTTCTCGTGACATTATAGATGCAAAATGGCTTCATTAATTACACAGCTCTAGACAGGCATTAAGGATTTAATCCAACAAACATTTATTGAGCAACTGCTGTGTGCTATGCACCATTCTTGGTGCTGTGTTGGACACAGATGAATAAAACATAGTCCCTGCCCTCGGCGAGCTTACAATCTAAGAACGGTCATAGGACAAGTGCACAGTAACTATAATACAAGGCAGAATATGATAAGTGCCGTGAGAAAGGTACAAATAAAGTGCTACGGTGGTTCAGCGGAGAGGGAGATCCCAGTGGTTGGTAGATCAGGGACGGCTTCATGGAAGATGTGGTTTCTGCATGGGCTTTGAAGGAAACAGAAGAGAGCATTCCAGGTGGTAAGAACATTCCGGAAGATGAGAACAGCGAGACCAAAGGCACAGAGACAGGAAAACCAGGCACCTCTTCCAGGAATGGCAGCGGGTGCAAGGTGCAAAGGGAGAACGGGGCCTTATGTCTGTAACGTCACCATGAAGACTTGTACGTTCTTTTGTGGGACAGGAACTTTTAAAAGTGTGTGAATGGCTGGACGTAAAAATCGCTCTGCGTGCTCAGGATGGACTAGAGAAGGTGCAAGCATGCCCAAAGGAAACCTAGGCTGAAATGGCCCACGCGGCAAGGAGGCCAGGCCAGTGCTAGTGGGGAGGAACAGCAAGCTGCTTCTACATGGAGAAGAGCCGAAGATGCCTTTAGGGTCTCAGAACTGGGCGGTAGAGAGGATCACGGGTCTTCTAACAGAAAAGGAGGGGTGGTGGAGGAAGGACAGGCAGAGACGATCAACCTGGCTTCAGATGTATTGAGTTTATGGCACTGCCAGAGCAGGTGGGGCGAATGTCCAACAAGGAATGTACAGTCCAAGCCTGGAACCCGGGAGAGGGGCTGGGCTGCAGGGAAGTGAGGAACCAAAGGGAGGTGCAGGGTTGCTGATGGAGAGCGGGGAGAGGTGATGTGAGGGGAATGTCTGTGTTGAGGGCAAGGAGGAGAGGCTGCAGTCATGGTCAGATCTACCTTGGCTCCTTTTTAGGTTAGGGTGAGGGCATCGATAAATAAATCATAAACACATAAATAAATAAATAAATACATAAATAAGCGACGAAGCAGCATTGGGAGGGGAAGAGAAAAAAAACACGAGAACATGACAGCCTGGAAACCAAGGAGACAAGGGGGGTCCAGGAGGGGTTGCTGTAGAGCCAAGCAATGTGAAGAGCTTGGTGGTAAGAAAGGGACTGTGGAGGTGCCAGGGGCATGGAGGCTGAGTGGGCTGAGGAGAGAAGACCGTGTAAGCCTGGAGAAGCCTTCCCAGGGAAGGGGCTGCGGAAGCCAGGATGGATGGAATGAGCATGTGTTAGTGAGGCCACAGAGGAGTGGCTGAGGGTCCAGGGAAAATGGCACTGGCCTGAGGGTGGATGTTGTTTCCTCTGAATTGAGCAGAAAGTAGATGAAAGGAGGGCGAGGGAGATCGAAATTTTTGAGGAGAGACCTCATTTCAGCAAGCTCCATTTCCTTAGTGAAGGAAGAGGCAGGCAGTGGGGGTCACTTGGGGGCTTGAGAATGGAGAAGGTTTGAGGGGCTTTATGGTGGTTGATCCCAGGGCAACTGGGGATTGACTGAGGGTCCACAGGAGGTGACTGAAAGGGCCCGGGGTGGCTATGTCCACTGTCACAACAAGACAGCAGATCACGGTATGAGGTACAGGGGACAGACCAGGATTTCTTGGCCCCCACCTCCCTCAGGCCAGCTGGCTAATGCTGGAGGCTGCAGTGGAATCTCGCTCAAACTGAGCTGTAAAGAGGCAGAGGGGGAAGGGCCACCTCTTGACTGTGTATGCCCAGATGTAGAAGGTCAAGGAGAGAGGGGAAGCCAAGTCTCCAGGAGCTACCACCATCCCATGGCCAAAGCCTTGTGGCCGTGCAGGACCCGTGAGTTGGGGGATGGTGACGTGTGGGTCGTCCGGGGTCCACGGCCTTTCTTCGGAGGGAACCCGGAGGCAGGTCGCAAGGGCTTTCCCGCTTCAACTCTTCTCAGTGTCAGTTTAAGGAACCAGGATGGGCCAGAAAGAGCACCAGGCTCTCCAAAGATCTCTGGCCCTTAAACTCTCCAGGGAGGGGTGCTGGCAGGTGGGTGGAGCTCAGGGCCAACGCCAGGACCTGACACCAGGGCTCACCATTGGAATGTTCTAGAATCCAAGACCTTGGCTCATCCATGGAGGCCTTGCTGGCGGTCCTGCCCGTTCCCCACAGCTCTGTAAGCTTCAGAAATTAAATGTCTCCCAGGGCCTCTGAGATCCTCAAGATGAAAGGCCCTGAAGGAGTGTAAAATATGATACTAATTATTTCCACTTCTCATGACGAGTTCAAACCACTCAGTTCCCACAGAGGCTGTTAGGGCTGGTGCTTTCTTAAATATTCATTTTATCCTGCAAATCCCAACTCTTAGGCTTTGAGCATCCGCCGGAACAACAGGGAAAGAAACACAGAGATGCAGAATTGTAATCATGGTTTGGAGCTGGAGCGTCCACCTGTGTGGTTAAGGGTTCTGAGGATCCTCCCCTGGCTTCCTGTCAGCCATTAATTAGGGGCAATTGTCCTGTGCCTGATTGCCATTGATTAATTACGTCCAGTCTCATATGCTGGGGAGCAGATCTTGATTATTTTTCTTAACTCCCTTCACCTTCAAGATAGTGGGTTTTTACTTATCTTTCAAATATGTTTTAAAACACCGTTATTTATCAGGCAAGAAAATACATCTAACAGACCAAGCTGGCTAATGCTTGTCTCTACGTGACCTGTGATTCCAGCCCCTAAGTTATTGGCATTGAGCCCAGGTTTCCCCTGGGAACATTATGTCCAGTATTTGGATACTGCCTTTGGCTTTGGGTTTAAAGAAAGTCTTAACTATTTATCTTAATAAAGGGAAAACAGATTTTGCAAAATTCTAAAATCATTGCCTCTGGCAGGGGAGGGAGTGGAGGGGACACTGGAACCTCTCCCTGCAGAGTTGAAAGCCTCAGTGTTGGAGCTCAGTGCTGGCTAGTGTGACCATCAGGATAGAAAAGTGACAAGAAGTGACGCTGACACAGCAGTCTGGCCGCAGAGGCCCCGCGGTGTGCACAATGCGGAAAGCAAACAGAGTGCTTGCGGACGAGTGGAGCTAAACGCTTCACATTCTTTTAGGTCTCACACTCTGGGGCTCTGGAGGCACCCAGAAAGGCAATCATATATATTTTTGAAAGGATGACATTTATCTTTGCAGTGCCCTTTCAAGATTTTCCTGTGGCTTTCCTGGTGGCAGAAAGGGACAGTGCAGTCCCTCACGTCACATTCTAACAGGGCAGGGAGGAGGCTAACTCTGAGGATGACATCTCAGGGTCCCTTCCTCCTTAGTGGACTCAAGTTGCTTTAGAGAACATCCATTACAGCCATCATTTGGAACGTCTTCTGTCTCATTCTGGAGGTGGAAGGTCACAGTTTTTCGAAACCACAATGTGCAGCACCCCAACTCTTTCGTGTCGCCTGCCTGCCCCGTCCTGGGTTCTTGGTGGTGCTTGCTAAGCCAGAACATGAACTTCCCATTGTGTCTTCTCTCCGTAGAGGTGGAGGCCTGTCTGGAACAGGTGGGTCACCTGCGGTTCGTCCCTTGAGCATTTAAACTCTACATGCGTGGGAAGGCCTTCCCACTTGCCGTGGCCTCTGCTTCTTGTTGTCCTTGTGCTCCTTTGCCAGCGGGACGCTCCAACCTCCCTCTCCTCTGTGAACAGCTCCATTTCAGACTTGAGTCAGATTGTCTCCTCTGGGTCTCAGCTCACCCAGAATCCACATTTCTCAGAGGCTCGAGGCAGCTGCCAACAGGTGGCTCTCCATTCATCCATGAGCCCAGAGATCCCTCCAATCCTGGAGGCAGTTTCTTATCCAAAGTCATGGGACTGGCTTCTTTTCATGTTGAGTCCTTCTGCCCCAAAGATGGACCGAGTCTCAATTCTGGTGGGTTCTCCACACCTTCTTCCTGTGGCTTGTCTGCCTAATGCTAGATGAACACCACACAGTTATAAATACTCAGGTCAATATATATATGCAGATATAGATATATATATTCTGGTCACTGTTTTACACTTTAACAAAGAAAACCACTAGCCTGCTTGTTCTATAGTTTGTGCCACCCCGACTCCCATCTGCCTGTGGTATAGCTGGCAGGAAATGTGAGCCACTGAGTCCTGCAGGGTGTCCTCTTACGTGGCTCCGTCACACTGGCCAACAGTCAGTTTCAAAGCCCCCTGCTCATGCAGGCTCTTGAGGGCCTTGAACTCCAAGGGCATGGTGTGGGGGCTGGCCTGGGACGTGTAACCATACTTGAGGCTGTCGTAATAGTGGTACTTGACGGGGTTCTGGTTCTGATCGAGCGGAAAGGGCCAGAAGCCGTAGAGGTAGATCTGGTTGCAGAAACGCGTGGCCAGGGTGTACATCAAGAGGCCGGTGGTGGGTCTTTTGATGTGGACTTTGTTGGTCAGCCAGTATCTGAAAAAAGAAAAAAGTGACCAAAGAAACAAAAAAAGAAGAAATGTGAGTTTATGAATTATCCTTTCCAGGAAGAGGAAAAGTGCGTCCCGCTGCTGCAGGGGCTGTAGAGACCAGTCGAACGACCATTTCCCAGTTCCCTTCACAGAGGAATGACACCCACCACTGATTTAGCGGTGGGGCCAGCGCCCTTATGCTTTCACGTATGTGATGTACTGGAAACAGGACGAGCCTCTTCGTAGACACGAATGCAGAAATGAGGCTCTGAGATGAAAAGTGGCTTGCCCAGGGTCACCTAGGCAACCCCAAGCTGGCAATGCATAGAACCAGGACTCCCCTGCAGGCTTTCTGATTCCAAGTCCTTGTTCTTTCCCCTTCATAACGAGGCCCAAACAGATACAGGGCAGCCAGGGGAGTGTGGCTAGTCTGATGGACTGTCCAGGACTATCCCATGTCATGCAGGAAGTGCTGGCCAGCGTGTGGGCACAGGATGCTGGATGCTGAGGTTGGGGCATCCTTAGGGAAAAAGTCCTTCCTTTGACCAGTGTAGAGAGACTCAGTACTCTCTACACTTAGTGAGGCTGTGCCAAGCTTGGGCGGACCCTGGGACTGGGGCAAAGGCAAGGTGAGTGCGTGCAGGAGGAGGGTCCCAGAAGAGCAGCAGCTGCTGTTAGGCCTCTTCCACATATCCTGGCCAAGTGCTCATCCCCCCTTGCCTTGACCACTTCCAGTAACAGGAGCTCAGCGCTCCCTGAGCAGATCCATTGCACTTTCAGCTCCAACTCAGTGGTTATCACCCGAGGCTGCACACTGGAATCACTTGCAGCTTTAAGGAAACTAATGCCTGGGTCCCACCTCCAGGTGTATGTAGCCTGAACACAAATTTTTAAAACCTCTCCCAGTAGTTCAAATATTCAGCCAAGGCTATGAACCCTTGCTCTAACTGGTAGGTTGTTGTACCAAAGGAACTGAAGAATGACACATATTCAGGCCAAAGGGGGAAAAATAGTAAGTCTATGGAATAGTCATAGAGTTTTAAGGGTGATTGGGCCTGGAGAGTCCTCTAGCCCAGTGGCCTGGTGGGGGATATAACTGAGTGAGCTGGGAGGTGGGACACGTGAACTCAGTGTTGCCAAGGCAGTAAGGAGTGGTGGGGACTGTGGCATCTAAAGGGCTAGCCAGTTTTACTGTTGTCCAGTGTGGTGGTGCCAGATTTTCTGCTTTTTATCAAGAGTATCCAAAATCTGGATTATAAAATGTAAATTCTCCAAATGTTTAAATGTTGGCAACTAATTTACAAAAATTCCAAAAACACCACCTGCGGCCCTATTGGGTGGGTCACACAGACGATGTCTGTGGGTTACCCATGGGTTTCCTGGATTGAATTTGTCCTCTTTCAGACAACAGAGGAAAACATGTGAGTCCAGGGTGACTTGCCTGAGAAGCCTCAAACTTCTCATGTAGCTGGTTGGATAGAGCTCGGATGACGTGCAGCTTCTCCATCCCTTTCTCCCTGATCTTTTTCAGCCTGTGTGATGCTGGGAGAGTTGGGGCTGGGGGTAAACTGGCTACAGCTGCTGCTGACACAATCCAGGGACATGCAGCCAACTGGCAGGGTCCCTGCATGATTGCATCTCACTGACTGCTCACGCCCTGAACCAGTTCAAGCCCTAGCACCGGCCACCAGCCATATTAGGGATTTGCAGTTTGTTTATTTTCTGATAGTAAGGACTTAGCAGGCAAAGGCTTTCAGAAATAAATTTCTTTGCAGGCTATCAATGCTGTGCCCAGAGATGTGAGGGGAAGAATTTAATCTGTGGTGAAACATCCAGGGAGCTCATAGATGGTGGGTCTGGTTACACAGACATGGGATGCACCCTCCCCATAGATATGGCTTTCCCTCATGTGTCCCCTTCGTGAACTCTCTTTCTCTCTCCCTCTTTCCCCTCAGAACTAAGCACATACATCACATCTTCTTAGAAATGTTCCCTTTGCTCTATCTTCATCTCTCTAGCTCAAATTGACTTAATCACTTCCACATTATTATCAAGAGCTTTGTTTCTACTTCTCCCAATGTGCTTATCATCCTGGGCTGACAATCCATTACTGTGTGGGTTGGTCTCCCATACAAAACTAGACTCTGACCTCAAGAGCAGGGGCCACGCCTTATGTTCCTATGTAGGGAGTTCAAAGGCATCTGGCTCAGTATCTGCAGCTAAGGCTCTATGGCAGACAGAGTAGTGCTCAGCAAATACTCTTGTGTGCTCTCTTCTCTCTCTCTCAGAATTCCTTGTCTTTGGACTGGGGTCATGTGACCAGTTCTGGCCAATAGGCTTTGACTACAGATGTGTTGCTTCTGGGTTGATACTGCTCAAAAGCAGGTCCTCACTTTCTCTTCTCCTGTCTTGGAGAACTTCAGAGCCTCCTGTAAAGATGCTGTCAGTTTAAGAGGGACAAATCCTGGATCCCCGAGTCACTGGTTGGAAGAGAGCCCCTGCCAACACTTGGCACTTTGCAAGAATGAGAAATGAACTTCTGCCACGATGAGTCATGAGGGTTCCAGGGTTTGTTATTGCAGCCCAGCCTCGACTTGAGTATCCTGACTTCTCTTGCACTCAGCAAATGTTTGACCCCAGTAGAATTGAAAGACGGGAAGAAGAAGAAAAGGAGAAAGGATGTGAGCAGCGCATGCAGCTTTATAACTGTGGCCGGCTGGGACAGGAATAGAAACGCCCAGCCTCTCAGATCTGTGCCAGGCTTTTCACCTGGAATCACTCACTGGGAAAGGTGTTAACAGCAAATGAGGCTCTGGGATGAACTGAGAACTCAGCGGCGTGGAGGGACTCAGTTATTTCCTGTTCTGCGTCCACAGGTAAACAAGAACTCCTGAGAGACATCTGACAGGGACACAGGGCACTGTTTAATGAGCAGCTTGTAAGAGAGGCTGGCCAAGTTCTGCAGGAACAAAACACTCTCGATTCCCTTTATATCTTCTCAGTTGCTCTGGCCAATTTAGCGACTGTGTGCTTGGCCGACTTGTAGACTGTTTTTTTCCTTAGGATAACAGCTGGGTGTTAAAACACTAACTAATTAATTTTGCCCTCCCAAATGCGGTTAGCTGGGTGCATCTGGGACATCATATTGACAGTACACCTGTAATGGCCTAGGCTTGAGATTTTAATTAGAAGGCGAAGTAATCTCAAAGAAGGCAGTAATTATTTTTCAAATTGGTTACCCCAATTGCCAAAACTATTAAGCACTGTATTTTATGAGCACGGACAGCAATAAATGAGGCTTGACAAAATCATCTCGAAAGCACATTCGTCCTTCTCCCTGGGTGCCTGGGCTTGATACGTGGCGAGAATGGGGGCTACCAGTGTTGGAAAGAGAGACCACAAGGGCTTTCTCCAAGAAGCCAAAAGCACTTCATGGGATGTAACTCATTTCGTCCTTCAGGAGCAGGAATGCCTCGTAGTTGGTTGCCAAGGGACACTTGGTACTATATTGTGCAAAATCAGCAGCAAGGCCAGGAACAGAATGCTTTGGCTCCCGGTCTCGCATCACCCTCATCATCAGCCTCAGCCCTATTGCTGTTCTTTCCTTGGAAGCACTGTTTTAAGATTCTGCTGTCTTGGGGGGCATGTCTGCATAAGGCTGCCCAGCATTGTAGTAATGGTAAGCTGGGCATTTATCTCAGAATTTGGGGCTGGAGTGCAGAGCCAATCACGCCTGGGGATCCTTGAAGCTGATTCCTTATTCCTAGGTTTCCATGTTTAGCCAGATAAGTCAACTAGCCTCCAGTCTGACCATGCCACCAAAAACCTTCCAGTGGCTCCTGGAGTCCACAAGATAACAACCAGTGGCCTCAGCCAGGATTGTAAAGCCCTAGAGATCTGAGCCTGAAGTCCCTCCCACCACCTGATAAGCACAGTCACATTGCCATGAGGAGCTCCTTGATTTCTTCGAGGACCCCATCACCTCCCACGACTCCTGACTGGCAGCCCTTCTTAATGGTCTTAGCTTCAGTCTCACTTCCTGCAGGTACTCTTCCCAGACCTACCTGGAGGGTGTCGTGTTCCATCTGTTCTTCTTTCCCTATCACAGCATTTACATGCTACGCTGTAATTACTTGTTTACTTGTCTTTTCCCCCCTTTATAATGCCCTTTGGGAGCATGTGACTTGGCTTCTACGTGAACCCCAGACCCTAGCATAGTAAATGCATGGAGAACATGCACAAAGTGGGTACAGCCTCACGAGTCTTAATGAAGCAGTGAATGAACACGAGCAAGCGGAGGCTGGCGGCTCCCTCTGAGGGCACGGGCAGGCTAAGGGAAGGAGGTCACAGTACTTCTGTGTGGGACACAAACCCACACAGCACTGGCCTCACTCTCACCCTTCTTGGTAGCCACCGGCTCTGCACATGTGAAAGGCAGGCTAACAGCATCCTAGACAGCGTGTTGCCAAAAGAAAAAAGGAAAAACGTGATGCTGGTTCCTTGAGGGGTTCCCCCTGCTACAGGGTGGGACCTCCAGAGAGTCGAGAGACTGCGCAGGCCCAGCTAGACCACTTCTTGGCTGGCGGGGGGAAGGGTGCGGTGCTTAAACCTTCTGGCTAGATTCTGGGATTTAAACTAATGCCACTCCCAACTGAAAAATTATATTCACCCTCTCCTATAATGAAAGGAATCCAATTTCATGCAATCAGACTCCGTTTTCTACTGGATCGGCAAAGATAACACACCATGTTGGCGAGGTTATAGAAAAACAAGCATTTTTAATAATCGTAGGTGTAACTTGGCAATATCCATAAAAATTAATGCATATATACGTCTCTCTTGTTAGCAGTGACACTTCTAAAAAGCAAGCCTGTGTATGGAAATATGTGTGCAGATGTCGGTAAAAGATGATCACTGTAGTGCCGGTTATATTAGCTAAAGATGGAAACACCCACTATGTCCCCCACCACCCATGGCTTTGCTTATGGGTGGGAGGCTAGGAAGCTGAGAAGTAAAAAAAGGTGGTACCTGTCAACATGGACTAATTTCCAGAATTTAGCAAGATGTGGGTGGTGCTTAAAACATGCTTCCTTGTGTATAAAAGGGGATTTTTCTAGAAGGATACGCAAAAAACCAGTTTAACAAGGCTGCCTCTATGGAGGAGGTCTTTTCCCTTTAAATCCTCCTTACCTATTTGGATTTTTCTTTTTACTATGTGCATTGCTATTTAAAAAAACAGAGATAATCCATTAAAAATGACCAAATGCCGTTAGCCATCGGTGCCTCAGTACCACAGACCTCCCTCCTGTTCTTCTTTGTGGAATACTCTTCCACACTTTGTGTCCACGGGGGCCCAGCTCTTAGGAGTGGTGCATGGGACACACTCTTTGCACTGCGACGGGCATGTCTGGTTGGGGACATCTCCAACTCTCACTGGTCTCCCTGTAGTCTCTGCACCATGCTTAGTCTCTCACTGCCAGGCCTGCCTGCTGGTCCTGAGTTCTGCTCCCTGCTGACGAAGCAAGGCCTGCTTCGCTGACACGCTGCTCCAGCCCTGGCAGGGATGCCCACTGGATCAGTGCCATCCCGGGGCCTCGGCTCAGCACTCCTGGTGCCTAATTAAGCACCAATTCACAGGCCAGCTCTGCACCAGGCCTGTGGGTTGGGTGGATGAATGGGCCTGTTTTCCTGCCCTCTCTGTGGGTCATAGCCTTCCCCATTGTCGTAATTGAATTAGAGCCATTCACTGCCAGCTGCTGACCAGTTTCCCAGTCCCCGGGGCCGTACTCATTGCCTGGTGTCCTCCCCTCAGTTGCTCACCTCCCTCGCCAACAGCCGGCCAGGCGCTGTGCCAGTTTGCAGGCCGGCAGAGCTGGAAGTCCCTCGGAAGAGCTGCTCAGGCTGGGGCAGGGGTGTTAGGGGTTGCAGGGCAAGCCTGCTTTTCAGGGTTTCTCGACCATGCTGCCCACTCTGCAATGCCCAGGCCCATGGATTGTCTGAGGTGGGCAAGAATCTTGAGAATACATGGTGCTTAGGGACTCCCCTAGCACAGGTGCACTGAATCAAAGACCCTGAGTGGGAAAGGCGGCTAGCTAGCCCAAATGCCATGTTGAATTCAACCTCCAATACCTCGCAGTGTGACCTTACTTGGAGATAAGGGTTCTTTACAGAGGTCATCGAGTTAAAATGAGGTCATTAAGATGGCCCCTAATCCAGTATGACTCACATCCTTAAAGTTAGGGGAAATTTGGAAAAGGCATGTACACAGGGAGAATGCTGTTGTCAAGCCATAGACAGAGGCCTGAAAGAGTCTTCCCTCAGAGCCCTCAGAAGGAACCAGCCCTGCCGACACCTCGATTTGGGCCTTCTAGCCCCCACAACTGTGAGACAACAGATTTCCGTTGTTTGGGCCATCCAGCCTGTGGTACTTCGTCACAGCTTTGGGACAGCTTCCCAATAAGTATTCCTGCTTCCATGCTTGCCCCCTTATGGTTTATTTTCAACACTGCTCTCCAAGCAGGCACTACAGGTTGGTTGGTCACAATTGCCATGGCAGATGAAACCCACTTGCCAACCCCCTCATTTCTCAGGAAGGGAGGCTCAGAAAGGCCAGCTGAGATCATACAGCTAGCAAGTGGGGGAGCTGAGATGGACATTAACCTGGGCAAGGAGTATTGCCTACCAAGCGCAGCGCCCCCCCACCACCACTCTGTGACAGCCCCCATCCCCAGGGAGGGGCCGCTCACCCGCGGACGGCGTGCAGCAGACGCAGAGAGGGGTATGCAGTACGCACGTTGACGCGGTGCTTCAGGATGAGCTCGTTGACCCACTCAACACGCTCCTTGCCGCCCCTGGCCATGAAGGCAGGGATCCACAGGATGCTGCCGTTGAGGCTGTGTAGCCGCTGGAGCAGCTTCTCCCGCCACGTGGCGTTGACCAAGTCCTCGAAGGCGCGCTGGATGACGGAAGGGTTCATGGTCACCAGGTCTGTCTTGAGTCCCACATCCCGAGCGTACTCTTGCACCGGGGCCAGGTTGCACCTTCCGGAGAAAAAAGCAACATGGTTCTTTTGGGAAAGCTGAGACACCTCTGCTTGTATTTCACTTTACCCACGGTAGCCTCCTGCTTTCACCGGCTCCTCCTGTCGTCACTTCTCCTGCCGCACATTCTTACTAGGCTCTTGGCATATGCACAGAACTTGACTGCACCCTGAGGATGTCAAGTACCCGCTTCCGGAGCTCACTATCCAGTGGAGGAGGAAAGAAGCAAACAAACCATCCCTCAGCCTACAAGATGACCATTTCATTGGCAGGTGTGACCTAGCCACAGTAGGTGCCTGAGGGAGGGCTCTGCAGGGACACTCCTAGGTTCAGAATTCAGCTCTGACTGTGTCTCTGTGTGATTCTGGGCAACCTGCTCAACCTCTCTGTGCTTCCTGAGAGCTCCCTCACGATGAAGGAATATCCACTGCAGTTTCTTTAGCAGATCACAGGAGATCACAGGAGCACGTCTTCCAGGCCCTAAAGGAGTCACTACACACCTAGTCCTTGCAACACTGCTGGACCACAGTAAGGACTCAGTAACTGTTGTTACTGTCATTATAATTATGGGGAGGAGGAGCATCAGACGGTCTTCCTGGAGATGGTGACCCTCGAGGGTAGTCTAGAAGGATGAATGAGCAGCACTGGGAAAGGCACATTAGGACAGTGTTTCTTCACCTTGTCAGACAGAAGAATCGCGCCAGTCACTTGTTAAAAATACAGGTTCCCCAGGTCCATCGCCTGGACATCCATATTCAACAGGTGACCCTAGGAATTAATATTTATTTTCACAAGCTCTTTAGGTAAGTCTTATAGCCAGTCAGTTTAGCAAACCCTATAGTATATGATGTTTTCAGTGCCATAAATGCATCCAAAGGTATACAGAGGTGGGAAATAGTGTGGGTGTTTAGGGGAGGGCAAGTAATTTGGTGTGACTGGAGCATATTGCATGGAGGAGATGGGGCAGGAGAAGCAAGGAGAGTGAGATACCACAAGGCCTGTGTGCCAGTGACTTGTTTCCAAGGGTGATAGGGAGCTACTGAAGGTTCTTGAGCAAGAGTGTGACACGGACAGATTTGCATTTTGTTCAACAGTTAGACATTGATAAGATGAAGTTGTACTCATTGGAAGGGACAGAATTTGGTATCAGAAGACAAGTCTGCAAGTGAGAGAGGCAGCTCATGCCCAAGGGCCAACACCGGCCTGAACTAGCCATGCGACCACTTCTGACTTTCTGTACCTCAATTTTCTCATTGCAGGAGCCAGGGCACAGTCAAACATTTCTGACAGGGTTGTTGGGACAACTAAGTCAGTTAATAAATGCTGTGTGGAAGGGCATTTGTTTATGGGATTCTCCCTATGAAAGCATATGTGTGCACAATGAAGTTTTAATCCCCAAACATCTGGGAATTGACTGCACACATACATGCTAAGTTAGGCAGTCTCTTACACCTGGCATTATAGCTCATGGGGACCCTTGGGGACCAGCAGCAGCACCTTAGGCAACCTGTGTGTGGTCCGGCAGTGATCTCCACGACCCATGAAGCTGCCTTTCTTCATGCTGGTTTCTCCACTTCAACCTTTCCTCTCTGTTGCCCACTGCCTCACCCCTTCTCTGGCTCCCAGTCAGATAGACCTGCCACATTTTTTCCCTTTCCCCCCTTCCTCCTTCAATCTTTATACTGGAAGGCTTTGAGCAGTGGGGGCTGAGCCATTATAAAGGCCCAGAGCAAATTATAAAGAACCTGGCAAAAGATAAACTGAAGCAGGTTTGGCTGCCAGGCTGTGGTGGCTTTTCCATCCCAGTGGATGCAGAAGTAAACACACTGTCCAGTCCCACGTTCTGAGGTTCAAGGAGCTTGAGAATGAGACTGCTTCCCAAAGCGCCAGGACAAGGCTCTCTTTGCACAGGGACAGTCCCAACAGAAATGTGAGACACGGTATCCAGTTCTGCCAGGGCTGGGACACTGTTTGGGGTGAAACTCGAGGCTCTGTGTGCCCTACATTTGACTAGGGGACAACAAGACCTTGTTTCCTGGTCTGTCTGGATTAGGGGTCAGGTGTCAGGGCTCTGGGTAACTATTTCCAGGTGAGTCCCAGGCGACTGAAAAGTGAGAGGTGATATTTTCATGAGAATAATGGTCAAGTACAAAACTCAAGTTTCTCTGTTGCTCTCTCACTTCCCAGATTTTGACTCCAGGATATAAAGTTACTAGTAGAGTATAACCTTCTCCGATGCTTAAAAGAGTTTTGCAAACTTGGATCAACCAGGAGATTTTCTTACTAATCTTTTGTAGCAGGCTCTATCTATCCAGGTGTCAGTAAACTTTTTGTGTAAAGGGTCAGATAATAAGTATTTTAGGCTTTGCGGGCTTTGTGCACTCTCCATTGCAACAGTTCAACTCCTCTGAACTACACAATACTACATTATAGTAAGAAAGCAGCCACTGAGGATATGAAAATGAATGGGTGTGGGTGTGTGCCAGTAAAACTTTATTGATAAAAACAGGCTGTGGACCAGGGACTGCCCACCTCTGCACTAGATCAGCAATTCCTTTCCCAAGTGATTTTAATGTGCAGTCGAGGTTCAGACCAGAGGCATCCACATCTTTTTCTATTTTACGCGCATTTATTCCATTCTCTTCACTCTGCACAATTGTCATACAACCTACAAGGTTGAGACTAACCCAACCAGTGTGTCTTGTTTCAACCTCTTGGGACACCTGGCGACACTCAACTTCAAAATGCCTGCTGCTCTTGACCCGGAGTCCCTGCTGTGGTTACCTTATGACAAAGCTGTGTGTGTCAATCTCCTGCCCGCAGCCGCTGTTCAGCAAGACCCCCGAGTTGCCCACGATGGCACACGTCCGAAAGTGCTTATTCTTCAGCGGGGATGTTCTGGGGAGGAGCTCGTAGAGGTTCTGGGACACGTTCATCGTGCTGTCTCGGTCAAAGATGTAGTGAATGATGTCTCCGGGCTTCAGCGTCCCCTTGAGGACAGAAATGTCCTTCTCAGCATCCAGGAACTTTAAGATTTGTTTTCTACAAGAACCAAACATACAAGAGGATAAGTCTCCCTGGTGCCCGCGGCCCTTTGTCAACCCAGCTTTTCCTGTCCCACATCACCCTGCAGGGCAGCTGGAGCCTAGCACACAGGTGGAGCTGAGAGATCAGATGCCCTCAGAGGTTCCAGGCAGGGACTGTCAGAAATCGCCTAGCGGCGATTATGGTGGCAGCCACTCTGGTTGCCCTGGTTATGCCCACTTCCCAGGAGGAGTGCAAGCTGCCGCGGGAGAGGACTCCATTTGGACTAGAGTGAGCTTACCACAGAGGGCCCTGGCAGGGAGGGCAGCCCGCATTCTGGTTCTCCCAGGACTGCCTTGCTTCAGCAATTCCTGGGAAACCCTCCATCTTGGGAAAACCCAGCAGAGGTCACACTACTCCCTTCCTTTAGCAGGATTCAGGGTCCTCATCTGGCAGTGAGTCCCGAAGTAGCAGAAACCGGAATGCCAAATGTCCCTCACTCCTCAGGGGCCTATTTTCTTCCATGGAAGGCTTCTCTGACCCAGGGGCCTCCCAGGAGGCAAATGTGAAAGTGGGTACTATGAGGTGTGTTAGTCACTCTCCCTTTGAGAGCCTGAGTCTGTGAGCTGGTCTGTCTTGTGGGCTGTGAGTTCCCTGCCCCCTAATTGCTGTCTAGTTGGAGGTTAGTCAGTAGTGATGGCTCTCCAGTCCTGCAGAGCGTGGTCACTTTGTGTTGTTTCAAAGCAAAGGTGATCAAAAGACAGCTCTCCAGGCTCTTGGGCGCCGTTGCTCTAGGGGAAAGTTCTAGAATCATCTAGCATAGGCTGTAGTCGAAAAAAGGATCGGTGTTCCATAAGAAGAACCAGAGAGTTTTACTCAAACCATGCCGGTCTGTCCCCCAGGAATCTGAGGTTTTCCTTTCTAAATCACCCAAAATATCATTAGAAATGATTCAAGTCATAGATAGAAATTGGGTACTCAGATCAGCTGAAATGAATTTCATTTCCTGCAGTGAGCTCCCATCTAGAACAGATACAGTGATGCCTTTTCAGATGCAAAGTCTGCTTTCCCCCGAGCCCCAGAGGGACAGAATCTTCACACGCTTTGCACACGAGAGGGTTTGCAAGCGGGTCGCCCCATGGTGCAGATGGTTCCACTGCTGCCCCAGCGCCTGTGGGATTTGAGGTGCTCACAGCCTGTGGTGCATCCCAGTAGGATGCTCAGGGCTCAGCACACTTTCTAAAGCTCCACAGGTGATGTAACATGTGTCCAGGTTGGGGCACCTCTGCTGTAGCCAAGGGGCAGCTAGATGGCTTGGCAGGCACCACGCTCTCCTTCCGTTCATCTCTCCTTATCAGTGACCTGGATCTCTTGCTATCGTGCTGGGGAAGCCCTCTTGCTGAGTAATTTGTATCTCTTGATAGAAAACAGAGGCATTATTTTAACTTACTGTGCTTTACTAAGTATTATACAACTTGACAAACTAATGTAGTCTGGGAAATGCTAAAAACCTTTTAGTGATTCATCCCAATGTACTTAAGAGCAAAGGGAGCCCCCAGAAAGCCCATAAATAAACACCTGTGTGAGTAGATGAATTTCTAACTAATTATAAGGAATTACTATCGATTATTAAACATCATTCCAAATATCTCGCTGAATCTTTTATTACAAATAATTTTGGTGATTAATTGAAGTTGAAGGGAATTCTTGTCCCCCATGGGTGAAGGCACGTTGTTCCTGCTGAGGTAAATCCCCACGAAGGCCACAGTCTAGTCTTCTCCAAAAGGGGTGGGGATTCATTTCTCTATCCGAATAGCAGGAGGAAGGGCCAGTCACTCAGAGGTGGCAGAGTGGGGTAAATAGTGGCCCTCCCCAAATATATGTCCACCTCTTAACCCCTGGAACCTGTGATGTGGCTTTAGTTAGGAAAACAACATCTTTGCAGATGTTACTGAAATTAATTCTTGGGGTGATAGCATCCTGAATTACCTGGATGAGCCCTAAATCCAATGGCAAGTGTCCTTATAAGAGAGGGGAGCAGAATACACAGACACAGAGGAGAAAACCATGTGACCACGGAGGCAGAGGTCAGAGTGATGTGGCCACAAGACATAGACAGACTACAGCCACCTGAAGCTGGAAGGGGCAGGGAAGATTCTCTTGGAGCCTTCAGAATGCTGGCCCCCAGAACTGAGAGAGAATAAGTGTCCACTGTGGTCAGCCACCGGGCTGGTGGGAATTGGTTCTAGCAGTCCTGGGAAACTAAGGTGTTCTCACTGATTCCATGGCGCTGCTGATCCAGGGGTCAGTATGCAGGCCTGCAGCTGTCAGGGCAGCGTGACGAGGGTGGAGAGTCCATCCGGGGGCTCAGAAGAGGTGCTCAGTGAGGGTGGCAGATGGTGGTAACAGGAGTCAGCTCCTTCAGATGGTCTCAGCTGCCAGGTCTCAGATCTCCCTCTCTGTCCCCGACACTCCCTCATGTCCCAAAACTAAGCCTTGAGAATGAGGGTGTGGGAGCGTTTCTGTTTTGACAATGCCTTTACCTGGAAGGGGCACCTCCCTGCTCTGTGTGGTGACACCTTTGGCAGCTATGGGCAAGGTTGACCACTGTTGTCTGCTCCCTCCTGATGGTTATGGTCTGGGAAGGTCACTGCCATAGTAAAGGCTTTCCCTCACTGATCCTGGCTACCCCACCAACTCCTCACCCCAGTCCCTCCCTCCTGCTCCGCATGCCAGGAGCACTGAGCACAAACACCAGACTCCAGGTGGCATACAAGTGATATGCTGCTTGGCCTGTCTGGCAAACTCCTAATCATCCTTCAAAACCCACTACTCCTTTCCTGGCCAGCCCTCTTGGTTCTCTTACAAAATGAGGCACTCTTTCCTCAGATGAGCTTTTTATCTCTACCTGTTTATAAGATGCAATACTGCCTATTGTGTATATCACACCATACTGTCCCGTCTTTGCTTATAAGGTCTCCCCACTAACATGCCTGATTCATGGCAGCACTCCGGGCCCCCAGCTGATGCCTGGCAGTGAGTGGTTGGATTATACTGACCAGTCTTTGCTGGGGCGGTGACAGCTACCTCAAAGGCAAGTAGCCAAAGTGCGGAAGCTGAAATTCCTATGTGGCAGGTTCCCACTCCTACCACCCAGCAACTGCAGAGCCCTGCCTTGGCCATCAGGTGTCGTGCCAGCTCCCAGGCCAGCCAGTCCAGCTATGGCTTTTCATTTCCATGTTGTGGGGAAGGCAGCCTACTCAAGCTGCCGGACTGTGTATATATGTGGGGGGGGTGGGGGTGGGGAGCTCTCTAAAGACTCTCCAAGTGGGAAGACTGGCGCCTCAGAAAAGGGCATAGGTGCCAGGCAGTTCTAAGCAAGAAACATCTCCTTATCCAGGGAGGGAGACATTTCCCTGGATCTCCTTTCCTGGTCCCCTGGGAGAAGCCACCTGTGGCCTCCGCCCCCCAGGCTCTCGCTGTGGCTGACCTGGGAGCCCTACTCCTTCCAGCCCCACGACCTCAGCTCCTACCAACCTCCGGCCAAGCGGCTACACACACACCCTGGGCTGCAGGGCCTGCCTAGGGTTTTTATTTCCGATTGGCCGTTTTCAGATGAAACCTGCCTCGGTGGGAGGTAAACATTTTATTTCTATCCTGACTTCTTTGGATGATAGCGGCAATTTGTGGGCGTGTGCTGCAGAAGGGCAAGCCTGTCTCCCATCCTAGAGGTAATTACCACTACCTGATCCTCAGAGAGAGTGTCTGGTTGTGCCTCCACTTGGCTGAGGCCGGCTGGATGTTGTGTTTAATGCTCTCATTACTTCTGTCAACAACAGCTGGTGATGAGGAGCCATTTATTACAACTTCAGCTCTGGAAGGAGGAAAAAAAGAGGAAGAGGGTAAAAATGATCTGTTCGCATGCCAATGACAAGTCTAATAGTTTTGTTTTTGCTGGGGCTTGAATGTAAACTTCAGGAGAGCAAAATTGCAGTTATCACCTGAGAAGGGAAGGAAGCCTATTTATCTTCTAGAGTGCCCAGACTTTCTCCTAAGGTGTAACCTACATCCAGTCTCGGAAGTGGGAAGGGGGTGACAAACTGTCTCTCTCCCACCCCACTCCCAATGTTTCCTCCTCGTGCAACCTAGCCATCACGGTCGGAATAGTAATACTTCTCCAAGTTACTTTCGTAAAACTACAGGTAGCCGTTGCGTTAGCAGCCGAGTATTGTGATGGTTAACAGACTTCATGAAGAGAAAACACAAACTTGTGCCCTCCCCTGATCCTATTGCTCCCTCTTTTGTAACTGAGATGCCACTTTAGACATCACCCTCATTCGAGGTATCAATGCCGTGTCTCTCCCACTGGACTGTAAGCAGGGGAGCTCCCTCACAGAGCGGGTGCTCAGTAAGTAAGTGTTTGCTGAGTTCAAATTTGAATTCTGTCCTGGGGGAGCCTGGATGGATGAAGGAGCTGGCTGGCTCTACACGCCCGGGGCAAATCACAGCTCTGGGTGTGCACCACCTTTCCACCCAACTCAGGAACCCCGGGCATTCCAGGCCCCGCCTCAGTTCAGAGGCTCAAAATCTGTGCTAGTAGGTTTCTAAGAAACTAGGTTACAATTACATCTCTAAAGGCAGGAGCCAGCCTGCCTCTGCCAGCGGCACACAGATGCATGTGGGTCATGTCAGATGCTGCTTTGTCTGTGCTGACAGCAGGTTCTCCCAGTTCCAGGGAGAACTGGGTTTGGGATGCACAGTTCTGGAGCTTTAAAGAATCCCAACCAAGCGTCTCTGTCCTTTGCATTTACCTTGGAACAGCCAATTTTAAGAAGATGACAGCTTTTTAATGGGTCTAAACCCAGTGCTCTATTTTGTTTCTTGTAGGTAGAGAAGAAATTCACTTGGAGGTGCACACTGTGCACCTTTTCCCCATTCCTCAGTATTCCTGACTCCTCTGGATGGTACCCCTTGTCTTGGGTTCAAATAGAGTAACTTTTGCAGAGGATGAAGAGAGTTTTGACCAAGGCTCCTCTCTAGCATGCAGGGTAAGGGAAGCCTATGGGAGGTACAGAGGACTTGACCCTTTGGAATTTTTGTTGCTTTTGTGAAAGGAAGCAGAAGGTGTAGTGAGTGGTAAGATTTTACAAGCTGTGTGACTGTGGAAAAATCACTTTACCTCTCTGAGCCTCAGTGTCCCCATTTATAGAAAAAGGGTATAGAAGCAGAAGATACCCAGTGCTGAGGTTCTACAATTCTATATGGAACCACCAATGGCTGGTACCTATCACCGGCTGCCATCCCATAAGGCTCCAGTGGGAGCTGCTTGTGGCTGCATTTCTGTGGTTGTGCCACTTTTGTGTAAGGCCACAGGTGGAGCAGTGGCCCTCGGGACCACTGATTTAGCTGTCACATCCAAGACCCCAAGCTTCAGCACAGCTGTGTCAGTAGGCACATGTGATAGAAACGCTGTGATGTTTGTGATGAGGAGATGTCTTCCCGAGAGGTGAGCTGATACTCTCATCAGAAATCAGTGACGGGGCCTCTTATGACTTAATTTGGATTCAATTTTGGGTGATGCTTCTCAGAAATGAACACATTGGGTGCCCCTGGGCGTGCTCAGCAGGAAGGCTGTGCAGAGGTATTCTAACACGGATGCTTGCAGGGGAGACCTGCTCAGAAGCCTGCAGAAGGGGTTTCCAGGCTTCTCTGGGGTACAGGCACTGAAGGTAGGGGAAAGAAAGAGAAACGCTGGCATGAACAGCGGTCAGATTTCATTCCTCTGTCTTACTTCCTAGCAAAAACTTGAAAGGGATCCTGCCTAACCATCCACGGTTTTACTGAACTTGAACCCTGGCTCTGTCATTGTCTTGCTGTGGTTCTTGGGAAAGTCTCCTTGGATCCCTATCTTCTTACCTGTAAAATCAAGGGATGGATTTGGGGTGTCCAACCTTTTGGCATCTCTGCACCACCCTGGAAGAAGAGTTGTCTTGGGCCACACATTAAATACATTGCAACATGTAACCACACAAAAAAATCTCATGTTTTAAGTAAATTTACGATTTTGCGTTGGGCCGCATGCAGCCCATGGGCCGCAGGTTGGACACCCCTGGTAGATGACCCCAGCGACCACCTCTGTTCACTGGTGGTTTGTCCTGTGTTTTGCACAGACTCGGCTGGATGAGTGAATTGAGATAGTCCTCCTCAGTGAATGTGTCCTTCTGCCCCTAGCACCCCGTCCACCCGAAGGACACTAGAGTCTCAGGTCAGGCATACGTTTCTCTGCCCATCTCCTGAAGCCACGAGTGCATCCACGGTGACAGGAGTATGCATCAGCTGAGTGCCTTGAACACCACAGGCTAGACTAGATCCTTACAGTCACAGGTTGTCATCCTTGAAACACCCCTTGAAAAAGATGTATTATTATTCTAACTGAATGAGGAAACTGAGGCTTAGAGGGGTAAATTAACTTGTCCAAGGTCCCAGCTAACACAACCTGGGACTGAATCTAGGTCTACCTGGCTCCCAAGAAGACTACAGACCCCATCTCCCACCCCAAGTGACCACAGAACACGGGAGATCCTGCTCCAGGGGCAGGATCTTCTCAAAAAGAGGGCATCTTTCCACATTTGAAGAGGGTCACATGGTATGTCTGCATTTCACCAGGCATAGCATAAGTTTCACTTGTAGCTCCCAGACAGTTAAGAGGTCATTCCAAGATCCAGAAGCACTGGTGTCAGGGACAGAGAGGACAGTTTCCTGAGTCAGTCCTCTAGGGTCAGTAATGGCTATTCTGGGCAGGTGTCATATGGTCTAGGGACCTAAAGTCATTGGAAGGGCAAGTAATACACCTTACTCTGAATAATTGGACCTCCCATTCCCAGACTGACCAAAATAGGATATTGAGGAAGTAAAGCAAGCTCTCCGTTTTGAGTAGTGGCCTTTGTTTATGTCAGATAACTTGGCATGCTCTTTTTCCTTCTGCTGCTCCTTAAGCTTGGACTTCTAAGATTCTAGGTCAGAGCTATAGGGCAGTTGTCACTGGAGAATGGGGACTCAGAGGCATGGTCCAAGCATAGCCAGTGGCAAGCCTGGATCTGCTGGCTTGCAAAGCATTTGCTTGCTCCTCTGCATCAAGCTGTCCCCTGGCCAAGGACTGTCATGGGAGGGAACAGTCTCAGAATTTAGAAGGCATTCAATTATAAAGGCTAATGTTGCTGAATCGATTCCCTAATGTTTTTAAGAGGTCTCAGCAAAGTTTCTGAATGTTTTCTTTTCCATCTTAATGTCTTGGACAAGCAATCTACAATGAAACTGGGTGAAAGTCCCGATTCCGTTCAGAGTCTCCATTGCCCAGCAAAAATGCAAGTTATGAATATGCTCCTTGGTGACCCAAGTGCTTCAGAGTGGGTGGACTCTTCCAGAAAGTGACTCTTAGCATCTGAGTTTCCCACTTCTGCAGCCTCCAGACCATGGGCCATTTCATGGACTCTTTTATGGAAAGTTCCCCTCAAGCCCCCAAAGTGATTAGGGAAATGCAAAGCCAAAGTGAAACAAAGCAGATCTCTTTGCTAAGTAAGAAGGGCACCACCATCCAGCAAAGAGGGGAAGCAGATTAATAGCTGCCTTACAGCAAAAACAAATGAACACAAAATCTAATTTACAAACCTATTAGATTTGCTATGTAAGCTGTTCACAGCCGATCTGATTGTACCTCTGCCTCCAGAATTCCTGCAAGACAAAGGAAATGCATTATTTATAAGCCCAGTTGTTCTTTGCACAGCCCTCTTCCATCATCAGGAGATCCCACAGCTGGCCTTGGAGAACTAGAGAGGGTGGGTGAGATCTTACTCTAGCCTCTCCAGGATGGGCAACATCTGGACCCAGCCACAAACCCAAGCATTTTCCAGAGAAGTGGGCCTCTCAGATCCTCCCCTGCCTCCCACGTGAACATTGTTTTAGTTCTCCACTAAGGTTCCCACTTGTGACTTGGATTTGAGGCTTGAGACGAAGTCCTTTGGGATTAATTCCCTCTGGTTAAGCCCATAGGATACCGTTCCTTAGCATGTCTCAGCGTCTGCTCCCTGCCTTCTCTGGCTTCCACTCACATGTGTTAAGATGTTGTCCATCACATTTTCTCCAAACTTGAGACACCAGAAGTTCTACAAAATGTGATAAGAATTTGTTTTTTGGTGGCAAGAAAAGTTAATATTAAGTGGTGTCACTTTGTGAGGAGCAGGAGATGGGTGACTAATGAAGTCCTTTGCTCATTCTTCTGGGGGATAAGTTTTTGAAGTAAAAGCATTCTAAGGCCCTTTCCAGCTTCACCATCCCTCAGTTCTGACAAATTCTGTTCTGGACCCAGGCTGTCGGCCCTGAAGTCTCGCCCCTGGTCCAGGGGACGGATGAATCCATCTTACCCTGGTGCCTTGCCCACTTTGTACCCTATGTACTGGTTTTAAAAAAGTTGTATGTGACACTAATTATTTTAAGGTCAATTATTTTTTCCTACTAATGATAGGATGTGTGGTTTGAGAATGTGTGGTTTGTGGTTCTTCATACTTATTTTTTTAAATTCCATCTAGCCTTTCAGCCAAAGTGTTGGTGCACTCCAAAGAAACAGAATCACTGGGAAAGCTGTGTATTTTAAGGAATAATGTGATTTAATGAGAACTTGCTGAGGGAGGTTAATGCCTATTTCCACACTGGTTTTAAGTCTGGATTTTTCTGTCAGCCTTCTTTAGCCTTAGCATACTTATAGATAGATAGATAGATAGATAGAGTGTGTGTGTGTGTGTGTGTGTGTGTGTGTGAACACACATACTTGTCTTTTCCTGATAGACGTAAATGTCTTTTAAACTATTTGGCAGCAGGCAGTGTTTTCCCCTTTCACAGCCAGATGACCAGACAACAGAAAGGATGCTATGACATGCCCAGTGTCTCAGATTTCATCACTCCCAGTCCAATTCTTAGTTACACAGAGTACCATTGGTTCTTCCCACCTTAAATCAATATCTAGTATTTCTTTTTGTCCCTCTCATTTACTCTTGGGCCAGCGGAGCTCTTGACTCCTGACTCTGGGTCTGGGATATCTGGCCAGCTCTGGCTCTGTAACCATAATCCACATGGGTCAGACCCCAGGGGCTTTCCTGGGCCTGCCGCTGTCCACATGCCACTGACCTTTGACGTCCCCTATGCTGACCCCAGCCCTCAAAATCAGCACTCCTTGCAGGGAGGGCAGACCTGCTGGGCCAGACATCAAGTCAAGCACAGTGATTAAGGGTATGATAATAGCTCAAGACTGATGAAAGGTTAATGGAACAAAAAAGGCTCTCCAGAAACGCTACATGTAAGAATTGGTGTATGATTTTATAAATCATTATCAATGAGAAACTCAGTAAGTGGTTTGCATTGGTTGGTTTACAATCTGGAGGTGAGTTTTGGGGGATCAGTGGAGTGTTACCCTACTCTAGGCAGCAAAATAAATTTCAAGTCGATTCAACTAATGTTTCCCAAGTTTCAGTAGTTTTCGTATCCCTGTCACCAGTTTGCTATATTTGTTAGTCACTCACACTGTTATCTACATAAATTTTAAAATGGACGCATCTTTAAAAACTTAAACTAAGTAAAGCCATCTGTGAAAATACAGGTTTGGTACCATGGTTATATATACTCATTTGCAAAAAAAACCCACAATCATTAAATCACTCACACAAAAATATTTGTGTCAGTGGAATCCCCAAAATCATCTTATATTATTACCAACAGTACTTACAGCACCCTCTGGGAAAGACTGAACTAAATAATATTTAAATTATAAATAAATAAATAAATAATTATTAATAACATGTATTAATAATACATGTATTATATTTTATGTGATATACACTAAGTATTAATAATATTAACAATATAAAATTTATAAATAAAATTTATTTAAGTCATAGAAAATTATAAATTAAAAACATTAAAGAAGGCAACTTATATGAAATTGGTAGGAAAATGGAAGAGAAAGTTGATCAAATCTTTGATGACTATGAAGAATGTATGTGAAGACTTGTTAAATTCAGAAGTGCAAGGAGAAATTGTAATAGAAGATGTGGACGAAGTTGACTTTACAAAAATTTAAAACCCCGCTTATACACGGAAAAGCTGAGCAAACCCTGCTCAGTGAAACCCGAGCGAGTTCCAGGTGAGGAGGGCGCTGTGCGGAGGCTCCTGTCTGCGGTGATGGAGCCAGGGCAGCAGGTCCCTAAAGACAGCCAACGACAGGCCTTGGAGTGCACCTTTCCAGTGCAGGCCAACCCACCTGGAGCCCATGCCCCTGCCATCTCCTTGACTGGGGTCTCATATCCTGCCCTCCTCCCGCCAGAGCCAGGCACTAGACAACGAGGGACAGCCCCTGTGCCTCAGAGCCCACTGCAATTATAAAACTAATCCTAAGTCTTCTTACTTGGCCTCACCCTCCCTTCCCATGGAAACCACAGTAAAGGCTCTTGACCATAGTTGCCCCTCCCCTCTGCCTCTTCAGCGACCTGGTGCTTCTCCAGGTGGCCATGCATGGTGTGGTGTGACCCCTCCTCTTGTGATCAAGGAACACAACAAACCATCTTTCCAATGGCAGTAGTCTCCTAATCTGTTGGCCTGACCATACCTAAATAATAATAAAACCTATATTAAAAGGACTCTTGGTATCCACTTAGCCTTGCATAGTACCTTGCCCAACTGGGGCTCAGGAAATGTAATCTAACTTCCAGATTACGCGGGACTTTTCTTCCCAAGTCTGCCCTGTAGTTTGCACACCATGTTCCTGCATATCATTTATGCCTGAACAAGACAAAGTTCTACCTCTCAGATATCCACAGAATGGGGCAGGCTGTCATTCAAAGACTGCCAGACTGCAGATGTTTGGCTCAAAATGAATCACTTGAAATGGCAAGGGATTTTTTCCCTAATTAGCTTTTGCCTCCAGTGTTATTAAAATAAGCGTACAGCCCTTATAATGGGAGAATGCTGATACCTGCTTGGTTGAGTGACAGAAGAAGATGATTAAGTGAGAAAAATTTGCTAAAGATAATTCATTACATGCTGAAGTCACAGAAAGGTAGAGGTCTAGATCATCCAAATGAGAAAATACAGGGGAAAGCAGTTGGCACATTATAAAGAACGCTCTAAAACAAGGTATAATAGTAGTAATAAGCACTGTCCACTCGACCTGTCAAGGACTCCAGCCAGAGTGATGACAGAGCCTGGCTACTTTCAAGCCCTACATTTTAGGGCGTTACTCTCCTTTCTACCCTGACACAGTGTTCCCTCCAAGTGGAGCTTACCCAGGAAACTAAGGCAACGCTAAAAGTGGTATGCTGAGACACACCATGCACTGTCGGGTCTGTGTTTGGCAAAAAGCAGTTAGTAAACCTGAAGACTGCATTTCTCTTTGGCCCCTTCATCCAAGCCTGGGGTTTCATAGAATCTCTGTTAGAACCTCCCACCTCTTCGATTTCTCACCAGGAAGTTGGGCTCTGTAAGTGAACTCTCAGGCCCTGGCAGCTTTAATTAAGAGTCTGGACCCAACTTAAACAGTTGATTAGTCTTGAGAGCAGAAGATTAAACTAAAGCACAGTTCATGAATTTGAAGATGGTTCTTCCTTCATAGTTTAGGGAGGATATGGAATGCTTTTTTTCAATTTGTGTGTAAACCACTGGGGTTCTTGCCTCTTAACCACAAGGGACACATTATTCTCATACAGCTCCACAGACACCGGATGGAGAGAAAAACAAGGGAAGGGATGGTGTATTTGGGGTCAGTCATATGAACAGAGCTAGGGCTTCCAACAGGGTTCAGGGTGGGATTTTTTAATTGTGATAAAATATATATATAACATAGAGTTTCCATGTTAACTCTTTTAAGTGATATGAGTATGCTCGCAGTGTTGTGTGGCCATTACCACTGTTTATTTCCAGAAGATGTTTGTCACCCCAAATGGAAACCCTGTATGAATTGAACAACAACCCCCCATCCCTCCCCACCCCCAGCTGTCTATTCTCTCTCTCTTCATGAATTGGCCTAGTTTAGATATCTTATGTAAGTGGAATCATATCATTTTTGTGTCTGGCTTTGTTTGCTTCATATAATGTTTTTAAGGTTCATCCATGTGGTAGCATGTGTCAGAAGCCTGGCTTTTGACGTAGCAGTTCTAAGGAGGCAGGACATCAGAGAGACAAGAGGAGGAAAGGCCACGCCGGAGTGCTGTGTCTGGAGCTTTGGGCACCTGTGATTAAAACAAGGTCACAGGTCTCAGCAGCAGACTGGTGCTCAACAGGGGCTCCCCTGCCCAGAGCTTACTTGAGTAGGAGCTTCCTGAAGTTGTTGCTGGAAAATTGAGCTTTGCTGGCCATCTGAGGAGCTGGTTGTACTTGGCCCAGAGCTCAGATGGGTAAGGGGTTCACCCTTGGTTGATCCAGTGCAGATCATCACCACGTGGCTGGCAATGAAAATATCTTCCACCGTCTGCACAATGGGAAACATGGTGCCCATGTTTGGACTGGGCACCGTCTGCATTCCTGATGGGTCTCTAAGTCACTCTGAGCAGGAGGCAGCAGCATGCGTTCTCGTCCGTAGGCTTGGTAATTCACTTATGTTTGGGCACCGTGAGACCCCCCTACCACCTGGATACCGTCCGCGCTAGCACAGAACTTCTTCCCAGCTTCACAGTCATCCTGGTCTGAGGCATCTTTGGTAGACACCACTGGGTCGTCCTTGATGAAGGACTCATACCCATTCATCAGAGGGTTAGGAGTGACGTAACAGTGGGCATCAGGGGACCCAAAGTTCCAGGTCATTCTTTCCAGACTGAGAACTAGAGGCTACTGCGTCAATGCCATTCACCACCTTATAGGGGCAGGCAGCTTTCCAGTCACCTCCCACAGCAACCCCAAGGTTCTGTGTCCTCTGGGATGTCAGTCAGCACACTTTTCCTTTAGGTGGCCAGACAGCAAGTATTTTAGGCTTTGTGGACCAGGGGAAAACGCAAGAGCTTATATAGTGCAGGCAGTTACGCAACGAGAGAAAACAAATGTACACACTTTTTTATGGATGAAATTGAAAATATAGTAATAGATACATTTTTTAGTAATAGGTATATTAATGAGAAGACTGTAATTCTTCCTTGGGGGAAACGATTCTCCTTAATTGAGGGTCAAAGTTAGTGTTCCTGTCACCATGAGAGGAAGGTGGCCTCATTCCTCTATGAGCTGTTCCTGGTGTCTCTGAAACTGTTACCTTCCGGTGTGAATTCACTGGCCTGTGTCACCCAGACCTCTCTCTCGGACCTGCACGCTGCCTGCCCTTACGGTGCTGGAGAGTGTTGTTGTGGGGAAGCCCGTGAGGAGCACACGCTCTGAGACACGACTCTCTGGGCCTAGATTCTAGCTGCACTCACCACTCCCTGGGTGATTGTTGGTGACCGCTTAACCTATGTGCAAGCTTCCTTGTCTATAAAACGCGTGGCGGTGGCCATGTCAGTGGGCTGGTGTAAAGACCGCGTGAGCTAATGAATGCAGAGGGTCAGACCAATGCACCCCGTGCTGTGAAACACTCAGTATCAATGTGATAGTTCTTTTGAGTTTTCTACAACAGTTTAAAAGTGTAAACTTCTCTTGGCTTGAGGGTTACGTGATAACAGGTAGCTGGTCAGAGTTGACCTGTGAGCCATACTTTGCTGACCCCCTGCTCTAGAATGTTAGGAGCAAAACGCCCCTTGTTGTCCATATAGGGGGCACCTTTGCCATATTTTTCCTTGAAGACATCCTTCTGGTTGGGGTAGCCTTGTGCTCCCGGGAGCACAGCTTTCCTGAAGTCACAGCTCCAACAGGGAGGACCGTGAACCCCTGCCCTGCCAGCTTGTTACTGGTGTGAGAAGCCCCATGGCTCACACTGAAAGCTGGCACTGGGCAGTCACCTCTGCATTGCCAGCGGGCACTCAGTGTGACCCTCAGCGTCACAGCAGCTTCAGCTGTAGAGGCAGTGAGTGATACTTCCAGTATGGTGCTTGCACCAAAGTTCGATTTATTCCCAGTGCCATCCCTGCCCATCACCAATTCGTTTATCTTCTGCACTTCCACCCACTCACCTAACTTCTTGCTCGGCAGGCCAGGCCTAATAGCTTTATCCTTGTGCTTAACAGTCTCTGAGACACCTTTTCCTACGCAGCAAGTCTTATCATTGTACCAAAGCTCTTGAACTGCATAGATGCTGAAACAATGCTGGGCACAGAGCTCTGAAGAGACCATCATAGGTTTCAGCCTTGACAATGGTGTTTCCATGGCAACTGGGCTTCCATGGGTGCTGTAGGTGCCGACAGGGAGGGTTAAGTCAGCAAGCTCATGGATGCCTCTCTTCTGCCCCTGAGCTGCCCTTATTGACTGCTCAGCTCCCTTCTCTGCCATCCTCTCTTCTTTCATTTGAAATATTAGCTTGATTTGATTTAGCCATTTGCTTTGATTTCAGCAAACTTGTGCTTATTAATCAGCTTCCATCAGAATATGAAAAGGTGCCAGTTCACCGAAGGTTCTACCCTCTGCTCAACCTCAGAAAAGTGAGAATGTGGGGCTTTGATGAGGTTCTAGCCAATTTTGCTAGTCTTTCTACAAAAGTACTTACAGGCATCTGCACATCAAAATGCAAGTAAACAAGTCACTTGGATGCCAAGCTTTTCCTACCACACTTATTCCTGATCCTCTCTTATCATGAAAATGTCACCTGTACCCAGGGAGACCAAATAATTTATCCTCCAAACCAGAACACTTCCAGAGTAAACGGAGGCACCGACCAGAGGATAGGAAGCTGGGATGACAAAGTGCTGTGGGACTTGCAGCCTTCCTGCCCGCTGTCTTACAAAGGAGACGTGCTTTATGTACAGACTTCTAAGAATGCTGCATCCCATGTCCCGGCCACTCAAAACCCCAGAAACCAAAGCAGTTAAAACCCAGAGGCATTAGGTATTTGTGCTGTTGGAGCTGGAAATGGTGGAAGCTGTCAGTACAGAAGACTTCTTCTGTAAGGTGTTCTTGGCCACAGAGCCTTCTCTGAGCCTCTCACCCCATTCTGAAGGCCCTGCCCCGGCATCCTGGTCATCCCTGCAGGAGGGGGCAGCTTCACCTAGCACGTGGTTTCACCACCAGCCCCCCATCCCACCCCAAGACAGGGGCCAAGCATACGACAGGGTCCTAGTCATCTCTGTGTTGCCATGGGGAGGGGCGTATCTCCTGCACACCACACATGCTTAGAGAGGATTGTGAGTGAATAGATGAGTCAGACAAACTGAAGGTGCCCGCCTCTGAGCACGGCCCCGGGTGAACGCGGGGAAGCAGCAGCCTCAGCACCACCACCACTGCCCACCGCGCCTCACCCGCCAGGCGTGCCCCAGGCCCACTGGCTGTTCCCTCCCTAGAATGTTCTTCCTACAGGCATCTCCATGACTCACTGCCCCCTCCTTCAAATCTTGCTCAGATGTCACCTTCTCAGAGTGGCCTTCCCTCCCGATTCCCATGTCCTTGTATCTTCCGGTCACCGTGTTCAAGTGTCAAGTGCACTGCCTGACTCAGCCACTAGAATTGAGCCCCATGACGGAAACGTTATGTCTGTCTCGTGGATTGCCGTGCCCCTGGTGTTGAGCGCAGTGTCTGGACATCGTGAGGCGTCAGTGGATATTTGCCAGTAGAAGGGTTCTGCCTCCTCCTTTCCTTGGTGACAGCAGAGGAGCCAGCTGTCCTCTGACCAAACTCAGTGTTTCCACCTGAGCTCTGAACTGCATCCCTTCCTGCATTTTGAGACTCATGATCTATCAGCTGTTTCTTCTCTCTCACATATTCACAGTTTCCTTGCAGCGGTGTGATCATTCGGATTCTTATCCTGGACCTATTATAGGATATGTTGAGCTCTAGTCTACAAATTGTATACTGTTCATTTAAGCCTCACACAGCACTCAGGCAGAAATGGTTATCCATTTCTACGTGAGAAGAAACTAAGGCACAGAGAGGGTGAAAGACGTGCCTAGGGCTGCACAGTGCGTAGGGACACCAGCAGACAGACTGACTCAGGAGCCCAGTTCCTAATCCATCTGCCTACTCACCGGCTCACACCAACTAGCACTTATAATGTTTGCTTTTCTTACCTTAAATAAACCACCCAATCTTCATTCTGCATTTCCTTCAGCTCCTTCTGTCTCTCTTCAAAGACCCATCTGCCCTGTCACTCTACCCTCTCCTAGTGCCACTCCAGTCCAGCTTATGTCCCATCACTCTATCATAGGAACTCTCAGGTGAACACCTTGCAGTGGACATTTCTCAGTTCCCATCGTATTCAAACCCCATCAGCGTTTGACAGGAGCGGCCACTTTTTCCTTCTTGGCTACATAAACCCAGGGCTTCCTGGGCCTGACAACAGGGCGGCCCTGGCCAGAGCTTTACTGTCTGCAGGAAGGACGCTACTAGGTGGGGGTATGATGGATGATTCCAAGAGGTGGGTTAGAGTCCTCCGGGTATCTTTAATATTCTTTCTGGCTCAGAAGGTCCGTTATTTTAAATCACTTCCTTTCAACACTTCAAATCCTTCTTTGAGTCTTCCTGTTCCACTGGCACAGGGTGCCCCCACCTAAAAATCTCAATTTTTCTCTATATTCATACCCAAACAAGATTCAGATCATGGTCTGTATGTAGCCAGATCTCCCCTGCCTGCAGAAAGCTGGGCCCTGCACCCTGCCCTTCACCTGCTGCGCATGAGGATTCAGTACGCAGTCAGGGAGGCACCAAGAATTAAGAGGAAGCCAAGGTTGCTCAACAAGTACTTGTGACACAGTTGGTGAGCCCATAGGGAAAATATTCATGTTAGCTTCTCCACTCGTACCACACCAGTAAGGATAAAATGTGATCCAGCCATTAAAAGCTATGCTCAGGAATAGGTTTATGTGAAAATCCATTAGGTTCTCCTGTTTTAGTCCATTTAGGCTGCTAAAACAAAATATCATAGACTGGGTGGCTCATCAACACCAAAAATTCACTACTCACAGTCCTGGAGGCTGGGAACCAGCATGTTAAGTGGGACTTCCCCTCATATCCTCACTTGGTAGCAGGAACAGGGAGAGCTCTGTGGGGTCTCTTTTATGAGGGCTCCAATCCCATCGTAAGGGCGCCACCCTCATGACCCAGTCCCTTCCCAAAGGCCTCGCTTCCTACCACCATCAGTGGGAGCCAGGGTTCCAGCGTGTGACTCTAGGGGACATAAACATGCAAACCATAGTGCCTCATTGGCCAGTTGCTTGGTATCCATTTTTGACAGTCACTGGATCTCCTGTTGCAGACAGAGTTAACGCCGGACATCATTTTACCTTTCTGATTGTATTAGAAATGTACTACTGCAAAGCCATAACCCAGAGCTTGGCAGCCCCGAGAACTTCTCATTTTATTCATGTGGCACAATGTGGATAAATCCGTGGTCTTTAAGGAGGAGCAGAATGCACCCCCCCCCCCCACCACCACCACTCCTGTATGCGTGCTTAGCTCCTGAACCTGCCGCACCAGGACTTAAAAGGCCTTTACCTTAAGCCGGCCTTTCTTCTCTCTCTTTTGTGCATTTCTTGAGGGACCAAATTCAGACGCAGTGTCCCCATTAATGCAGCCCTTTCCTGAGAATACCCTTGAGGGCACCCAGGAAGGGGAAGCTTTTGAAGTTGTTTCTCTTTTGGGTGTTTGATGTGTCCCTTCCCCACCCTGCCCAATTCTAGATAAATGTCCACTCTCCCTGCCCAGCAGCGGGTAGACAACGGATGGGCCAGCAGGGAGGGGACTGGAGTTCTGGCTCCTGATGGGCTGTAGCTTTGCCATCCTAGACCTCTCTAGGTCTTGATGTCCTTCCCTTACAGCAGGATTACAGTGAGGAGCCCTGGATAGATGGGGGCGTCAGTTGTGGTGGTGGTAGCTGAAGCAATGGCTGCCGTCTTCTGGGTCAGAGCAAGCCGTTGATGCCTGTGGGTGCTGCCGAGTCTCCTTGTTCATCAGCGCTGCCCATTAGGGAGGAACAAGGAGGAGAGGGTGGAGGGAAAGAGAACGTGCTCCCCGTGACAAAACCACCATTCCTGCCGCTTCGCTGATGCATTTATTGAGCCAGGCCCTGAGCTAGCTCTGGGGTCACAGCGGGGATGGAGACAGATCATCTCTGCTGTGAAGCTGCTTAAAATCTAAATTTGGAGATAGGAAACCCTCACAAGAAAGCCAAACATCCCAGCAAAGGAATAGAATCAAGAACACCAACCCAGGCAGTGGTGCTCAGAAGAAAACACAAGTGGTAACAGACAGTTACAGATGGAGGGCGTGCTCAGGAGTGAGCAGGGGAGAGCTGTCTGGGGGAGAGCACTTTGTCGGAACCCTTTGTGAGGGGGCCAGCCTCACAAAAGGCTACGGGAAGAGCATTAGGCAGAGGGGTCCATACGGGCCGCAGTCCCAAAGGCAAGGAGACAGGTTAGTGGGCCCCCAATCTTCCCTCATTTAAAGTTCATGACATTCCTGGGCCCTCATCGCCCCAGAAGATGATCTCTGAACCTTCACCCCTCCTCTGCCCTCCCCACCTGCTTATCGGTCCCACTTTCACCCAAGACTGTGGTTCTATCATATAACCAGCCTCTCCTCCCTGTGCCAGCTAAGTCCTTGGACCCTTACTACAGGTCTCACCCTGATCCTGCCTGTGCCAGGAGATGTCTTTCTGGTGCCCTGTCCTTCGTGAGGACTCCCTCTTTGGAGCTCCTGGAGTACAAATCGTCGGTCTCATTAGCACAACATTGTCATTTTTGTTCTTACTACATGGCAGGGCTCGCTCTGAGGGCAGGGCCTGCCACCAGGCTGATGCGCTGCACACAGCGAATGTTCGCTGGAGATAAGGAATCTTTCTGATACCCGAAGGAAGAAGGCTTCGCAAATCCCCCGACTTAGCTGTGCTCGATGATAGATTTTCCATATAGCATTACACATTCCCACGTGCTTTCCTAAAACGTGGTGTACTGAGCCTGACACCAACCTGCTGTAGCAGAGCGGTCCTCCTGCTGGTGCAGAGAGGCGGGAATAACAATGCTATGGAGTCTCTCTGGCAAGTGTATCAAGAGGCTTCATGAGTTGTGAAAATGCCTGTAGCAATGCCCGGCATGGAGCAGGCACTCGGCTTGTTAGTTTGCCTTCCTCTTCTTTGAAATGGCCTTTTTTTCTTTTCAATGTAGAGCAGGTGGTGGATGAAAATAGATCAGCACCTATTTACTGCCCTGCTCCAAAATTCCAGGGCCAGGAGTTTAGAGGCAAAGCAAAAGGACTCGCTATTTCCGGTGAATCTGGGCTCCTTTGCACAGGGAAGGTCACTGAGGGTGGTGCCCGGTCGTGATGCCCAGAGGTGAACTGGAGGAGACCTGGCATTCATCGAGCCCTCATCTCAAAGGTGGGGCAGCTGAGGCCCAGAGACCTAGAGCGTGTCCTTTAGGTCATGGGCCTGCTGGTGGCAGATTCCCGTGACAAGCCCTGAGCTCTGAACTCTGACTCCAGACATGTTTCTCATCAGCGCACAAGAGCTGTCTCCCCAACCAGACTGCAGGCTCCTCGGGCACTTTCTCCGTGCTGCCTTCGTCTGTGCATGTCATCAGCATCTAGCGCAGGGCTTGTGAGCACCTGTGTCTGGCGAAGCAGATGCGTTCACTCACACAGCTCTGCAGCGATCGCAGACGCTCACAGTAACTGTCACAGAAGCCGGGTTCCAGGGAGCCGTCCTGAGGCTTTACTCCAGGGGCACTGTGAGTGCCTGGTAAGGCTCCACTTGATCGGAAGCAGATGGGCTTTTCTAGCAGGCTGGCCCCTGGCAGACAGCACGTGCTGGTTATGCTGAAACGCTGCATTTGAAAAATGGTTATTAAGCACTTGCCAGGTGCCGTGGCACTGGGTATACAGCGATAAACAGGACAGGAAGGGGTCCTTCCCTTCTGAAACACCACCTTGTATAAGATGCAAAAAGCTAGAACAGAAGTAAATAATACCAGCACCGAGTCCGGGCTGGACCATCCTTTCCAGTGGCTGATCACCTATTTCCAAGACAGCAAATAAAAACAACACTGCACAGTGGGGCTCTGATGAAGACCCCAAATCCAAAAGTCAATATATTTTACTTTATTTTATCTCAATTGATCTCAACTCCCAAACACTCCAGCTTCAAAAGGTAAGATTAAGTACCATTAAGCCAGCCAGACCAGCACTGATTTAAAAACCCTCCTTGATGCCATAGGATGGAGGGGCTTGAAGGCCTTTATTAATCTCCTTGTTATCAGCTTGATCTCAGCCTGCCAGGAGCCAGCCCAGCTGCTTCCTGATTCCGGCCACATCCTCCAGTCCCCTGGCTTCTGTGTACCAGGCCACCGAGCCTGTATAGAACCATGAATCACCCTGCTAACAATACTCACTTTATCTGTGGGCTGGTCTTTCTCTGTGGAAGGGGGGAAAGGGGAAATGGTTTCATCTGTGGAAAAGGTGGAGCTCGATGGATTTCAAACCAGTCAGTTATGTGGGAGCTCACATTACCCACTACATTTTCTCTCCTTTGACCATGAGAGAAACACAGTTGACCCTTGAAAAACACACCTTTGAACTGTGTGGGGCTACTTATATGCAAATTTTTTTCTCAATACGGTACGCGTATTTTCTCTTCCTTATGATTTTCTTAATGACATTCTCTTTTCCCTTGCTTTATTGTAAGAATACAGTACATAATACACATAACATACAAAATGCATGTTAACCAACTGTTTATGTCAACTGTGGGCTATCAGTAGTTAGGTTTGGGGGAGTCAAAAGTCATACAGGGATTTTCGACTGTGCAGGGGCTTGGTGCCGTGACCCCCGAGTCCTCCAGGGGTCTACACTGTAGAAATAACTGCAGAATCTAGGTGGCAGGGGTCTTTCTGAGGCCCCAGGAATTAAATCCCTTCTTCCTGCCTTTGTTCTCCAAGACAGCACTGACTCTCTGCTGGGCAAAGCACCGTGCAAGGAGCTGGAGGCACAGCCCAGCTCCCGTCTGCAGTGGTCCTGACCCTTTTTGGGCTACAGTCTAGCAGGGAGAAGGGCACCAAGCAGGAACTAGGAAGTGTGAGGGGTGGTGCAAAGGAAGTGGGGAGTGCCGGGAGGCTGCACAGTTGGCGCCGACATAGTGTGTTGTGGGGGTGGGGAGCCTCCTGGCCTACATCATCCTGGCCTTTTAGTCATGCACAAGGTTGTTCAATTGGAGGGCACTTTGTACACTGGGCAATTTCCCGGATGCGGTGATAAATTAGATCTGGTCCTTTTTCTGGAGAAGATTAACTCACTTGCTCTCTCTAGAAGTTTTGCAAGGAGTTGTCACAGCTTTGCTGCCATGGGGTCAGGTAATGGCCGTGGGGCAGAAGGCGGGCTAGTATGTTGTCCCCGCATAGACTTCAGTCATTGTCCTGGTCCACCTTCATGTATCTGGTACCTTTATTGACTTAATATTAAATCTTTAAATTGACTCATTAAAAATGTAAATGAATTTATCATAAAAGGAATCTTGATATCACTAACATAAATAGACTACCACTATCCCTTGCCCTAAATAGAGAGTAAAGGCAAAAATAAATATAATTACATTCTTGGCTTCCAGCCTGCAGAGGCTGTCTTTATCTGAAGGAGCAGATTCGTTCTAAAAGGGCCCCTACACTTGCCTTCAATCGCCCCTAGAGGCCTCCCCTCTCAATCCCTCCGTTTCTTTATAACTGAGAGTGGAGTTTGGAACTGGACTGACTGCAGGCTGGGCGGGCCACTGAAACTACGCAGGAACCCCAAGAACTCTAAGGGAGCTGTTACTCTAGGTGCCAACTGTGAAGTGAGGCCATTGCTTTATAAATGATCACAAAGGAGCGCTTTGCTGACCAGCTTCTCTGGAAATTTCTATCATGTGTCCCATCCCTGAATCAAGGATGTTTCTTGTACAGACACACTGCAGCCTCCTTAAACTTTAATACCCCGGTCAGGGTATCTCCTTGCCTCACCTCCTGCCTCGGGCCTCATTTGGGAGAGAAGCAGTTTAGTCCCAGGGCTGAATTCTGGCCCCTGGGAGATGGTGGCTAGACCTTTATAAAAATCAATTGCCTTTTCTCTGTTTATTAAGGGATTACTTTATCTGAGTCTCAGTTTACTTGTCCATAAAATGGGTTTTGTAGGGGTATTATAATAAAGATGTGAAATAATATGTGAAAAAGTCCTGGTATACACAAAGACATTCAGCAAGTGACTATAATAATAATTATTATTAATTTTTCTGACATCCATTTGAGGGTTACTGTAGACCAACTGTGTGATGGGCAATAGGGATCCAGTATCGGGAGGGTGCATACAAATTACCTGGGCTCTTATTATGATGCAGATTCAGTATCCTTAGTTCTAGGTCTGGGTCTGGGATGAGGCCTAAATGTTGCATTTCTACCAAAACTCCAGATGATGTCCATGCTGCTGGTCCAAGGGCCACACTTTGAGGGACAAGACTCTAGCCCAGTGGTTCTCCCAGTGCGGCCCTCAGAAGGACCAAAGGTATCAGCATCACCTAGAAACTGGTGATGCAGAGGCTCAAATCGCACCCAGACCTGCTCAGTCGGGACCTTGGGGTGGGGCCAGCGCAGTCTTATAAACCTCAGACAGTGCTGAGCCGCAGCTCTGGCCCATCCTGCACCTGGAATCCATAACATGTGCTCCCCATTTTCTTACGGGAACCAAGTGGCATGAGCCTAAAAGGAAAGGGGCAGCTGTAGCTCAGCACTTTGCAGCCTAACAGGAGCCAAATCTTGGGATCAGCATTTTGGGACCCTTTTCTCTTTTTATATTCACCCTTGAACCCACCAGTAAAGGAGGCAGGTGGTAAGGAAAGGGGCAGCAAGGAACCTGGATCTTGGAGGGAGGGGTGCTCTGGTCTGTTTGTGCCCTTGGCCTCCAGCCTCCCTCCCCCATGCCTGTGGTACCTACCACTCCGTGACTTCCATCCATGTGGTTTACGCTGTCATGAGACCTATGGGCCCCTCCACCAAATGTGGACAGGCCAACAAGCATTTACAGAATACCCACGAAAAAGTACGTATGTGTACGTTCCACAGTCGTAACTCCCAGGTGTTGGCTACTTGGGCCACTTTCAGAAAGTGTGCCCAAATATACTCATAACAAACAATGGTTAGTATTTGTCTAATTCTGGTTTGTGTCCTTTCCTCCTTTTCTCCCTCCACTCCCTTCCTACCATGCCTTTTTGTACTGTTGTCTTTGTTGAATAGATGTTGTTTTGTTAAAACCAAAATTACACTCTTAGATCAATGTGTCTTGAGCCATGCACTCTTCATATCGATTAGGGTACAGTTGAGGTAGTATCTGGAGTTTAAATAAAGTCAATTCCCAAACTTCTGGAACCTCAGAGGTGCAGTGGGAGGAGGTTTGCAGCTTACAGGAGCAGAGCAAATGGAAGTCACCCATCCTATCAATTTACCAACTCGCTTTCTCCGGATATCTTATGTCTCTTCCTTTCATTATTTAAGCAATGCTGGCATTTACTGAGAAAGGTGTGAATGAATCCTGGTTATCGTTCCTCCAAGCACAGCCAGTATTCTTGTTCTTGAAATGGGAGATGGGGAAACCTTATAACAAGCGCCCACAGCTCCCTGGGCTGAGTCCAAGTGAGGCCGCCCCTTCCTCAGCATCCACTAAGATGTTGTTCCCGAGGGTGATGGCCACCATTGTGTTTGGGAGGCTCCTCTGACCTGCCGTGAATCTTCCCCATAGTTGCAGGTGTTTCGAGCTTCCCTTCACAGACTCTCTGTGTGGTACAGAAAACGAGACTGAGAGTGTGGAGGGCCCAGGGCAGTGGGAGGAATAGGAGCAGGCAGCCCAGTGACTTGAGTGTAGACAAGTAGCTAAGAGTAGTAGTGTGAGCCGTGGCGTCAGGCAAACCAGGTGAAATCGAGCTCCTTGTTTCCTAGCTGTGCGATCTTAGCAAGCCCTGGAACCTCTCTGAGCCTCTGTTTCCTTGTCTGCAAATGGGCAAACAGGGTAGTGATGAGGGTTAAGCAAGTGACCCAGGTAACACTCAGCAGAACAGTGGACATGGCATCAGCCCTGGGAAAGGGGGCTCCATGTGCCAGTACTATCTCCCTGGAGAAGTCTGTCCCCTCCCTGACTGTCCTCTCTTCTTTGCCAGGCCTGAGGAAGCTGATTGCACTAGCCCTTCTCTTTCCCCAGAAGAAAATTTCCCCAGGCCTTAATGACTTGTGTTGTCTTTCTCTTCCTTCAGTGTGTGTCTCTCTCTCCCTCTCTGCTAACAAGATGGTCACACAAACACCGTGCTTGAGCACCATTCTGATGAGACTCGGTGGGGGCAAGAAGGAAAGAGAGAAGGCGCAGTGTGTGTGGGGTGGGGGCACTGTTCCACGGCAAGGCAATCCAGAGCCGACAGCCCTCAGCTGTATCAATCTTTCGGGGCTGCCATATTCCATCACAGCCTCGGCTGTAGCACGCGGTCCCCTTCGGTCCCTTTCAGTGTTGCTGCTTCCAGGTCTCCCCACCACAGACCTTCATGCTTCCAAGTTTCATCCTTTGGAAATCCGAGCATGCATGTTTTCCCCACTGGATGTCATTTAGCACATCATTTTTGAACAGTTCTTCTTGTTCTCTGGGGCCTGGGTTCAAACCCCAGCACTGCAACTTACTAGCTGTGTGACTTTGGCTGAGTTACTTAACTGCTCTGGGTCGTAGCTTCCTCGTCTGTAAAATGGAGATAATAACTCAGACCTCATGGGGTTGTTGGGAAGATGACAGGCTTAGGATATCACCTAGCACACAGCAGGCATGCAAAAAAAAAAAATGACCGTTGTAATTCTCTGCTGACATCAGCGTCCACAGGGAAAAGATGTGTGAGGTGCTCTTCCAGAGCAGCTTGGAGCCAGAAAATTAGATTTCAGGGGCCAGTAATATTTCCAGAAAATTGGGGTTGGGGAGTCACAGGTCAACCAACCTCTTCAGCTAAGGAAGACCATCACAAGTATTACCTATCTTCACCCTCTTTCAGGAAAGAAAGAGTATCAATACCCAGAAGAAGAAAAGAATGTTATCTCAGAGTACAGAACAGTTCTCAGGAGGTGACAGCTGGCAACTTGGAACTGACACAATTACCACTGCCTGCACTGTGCTTTCTAATTTTCTTTCTTTTTCCTTTGGGATCACCCCCTGTCTGCAGATGAGCATTTGGGAGCCACTGACCTAAGGGTCATTTCTACGAGGCTAGAAGAGGTTGAGAAATTGTAGCCCTGAGCCTCAAAAAGGGACCAGGAAGCAGAGCTGAGTGTGCCTGTATTCTTCCAATAGTAACAAAACAAGTGCTCGGGAAACTCTGTGAGAGCGAGAGCTTAATTTGCACAGAGCAATTCCGGAACTCAAACACACACCCACAAGCAAGGCGGGAGCTGAATTCCCAAGAGCAGTGAGGGAATCAAGATTCCCCGCATAGGCGTGTGGGGCGGAGCTGGGCCTGCTGACCTGTAACACAGATATATGTCTGGTCAGAGCCATTGCGCTCTCCCCAGCTGGAGCAGTCCCTTTCACCACGGTGAAGTCTGTGGCAGCTGACTCTGAGACAACACCGGGACAAACAGGTCCCGTCAGGACACTAGGCAGCTTCCTAGCCTAGTGATGAATTGCAGGCGACTGGGGAGAATTTAAAACCATCCCAGCTGCCACCCAGGAGAGTGACTAATCCCAACACTTAAGGACAAGCCCCAGACCGGCCATCATTCAGACACAGGGGATGCTTTCCCTGGGCACAGATGGCACCTAAGTGTCTTGCCCCAGGGCTTCTCTGGGGAAGATGGGCCTGTCTGCTGGTGTACCACCACCCCCTGTTTTGTTCATGTCCCTGCCCCCGCCCCCGATTATTTCCACTGATCTTTCTGTCTGTCTGTCTGACTCACTTTTGCTGAGACATATGAGGCTCCTCAGCTTACGCAGGGCCACGCAGCTACCACAGGTCTTGACCAATCCATCCTCATCCCCTGGTTTGACCAGTGTTTGCAAATCAAAACACAACTCACAAGTGCTTACTAAAGAAAATCTCTGAGCTGACACACACAGACCTGGCCTCACGTTTCTTATTCCTTCAATGTCTCAAGCACACGACATCCAGCATCCTTCCTGGGGACCAGCTCTTGCAAGGAAACATTTGGCCCCAAGTTAAGTCTGCTCTTAAGGCTCGTAAGGAAGCCAGTCAGGTGATAAAGATGGACAGAGTTGGCACTTTGTCTCCAGGCAGAAGGAGGGTGTGGCTGGGGACAGTGGCTGGTTTGGAAAGGACTCCTGGAGAGTGAAGAGCTGGACAGAACTCGGAGGCAGGCTTCCACATCTGCTTATTAACTGAACTGGCAGTGGGAAACTCAGCACTGGGTCCTCGTCTTTCCCAGGCTAGAAAGGGCCTTTCATTTCCATTAGCCTGTGCCCCAGCATTCTAGGACGATGAACAATGCCCTTAACTGGGCCGTGCCCACCTTGTTGGAAAAGCAGTCGGCTCTCTGTGCGAGTGCAGGGGTGTTTAATTGTTATTAGAACAGTCTTGACCTTTTAGGGCAGAGGCTGAATGCTTTTTTTTTTTTAAGATTTTATTTATTTATTTTTAGACATAGGGGAAGGGAAGGAGAGGGAGGGAGGGAGAGAAACATCAATGTGTGGTTGCCTCTCACATGTCCTCTACTGGGAACCTGGCCTGCAACCCAAGCATGTGCCCTGACTGGGAACCAAACTGGCGACCCTTTGGTTCATAGGCCAGCACTCAATCCACTGAGCCACACCAGCCAGGGCTGAATGCTTATTTTTGTCATGTTCTAGACTAGAGTTAATTAAAAAAATATGGGCTTCGTTTAATGAACCATATGCTTATCACCAGGGGTTGGGGATGAGGAAGAATGAAAACATAACTATTGAGTCCACCTCCATAGGATACTGGCATGACAGCAGCTAAGGACATACACAGGAAGGGTGGCTGCCCCAGGCTGTCTGAGGAGGGTCTGAGGTCTGAGAATGCTTGGCAGAGAGGGTGATGCCAGTCCTTAGCCTGATGGGAGGAGTCAGGGAAGGGAAAGATAAGGAGGGGTGGGATTCAGGAAAGGTGGTATGCGCGAGGAGATTGTTCTAGAAAGGAGGAAGACACGTGCTAAGGCACCGAGGCAGGAAGGCACAGTGCATTCTGGGAACTGTGAGCAGCGCAGAGTGGCCGAAGCCCAGGAAGATGGAAGAGGAGGCCAGGGCCAGGTTATGTATCATCTTGTTCACCGTGCTAAAAGCAGTGGGAGCCTTTATAAAATTCCACTCTCTCTGAGAAGTACTTGTAATTTGCAATTTACAGTATCCCCAATGTGTAAAACCTAAACAATTTTAGAACCTAGCAACCCTACTTTATAACAGGAGAGAGACCCTGAGTGGTGAATTGGTTTCTAAGATGAATATCTATTTACTATTTAAATTTGACGTTAGGAGCTGTTGGCAACCAGGACTTGGAACAAGTGAGTTAAAAAACAGAGTCTTTTTCTTTCCTGTTTTGTTCTCCAATCATGTTTATACTTGAGTGAAGTACCCTGGATTGAAGAGAAGAATGGACTTTAGAAAACAAAAAGTTGTATCGTCTCAAGCAAATATGTATGCTCCTTAGAGAGTGCCTGGCTGCCACTGCTCAGAGAAGAGGTCTTCTTTCACATCTACCTGGACTCATACACTAAAAGGTGCACCTCACCTCGCTCTTGGCTGCTGGCAGTGGCTGCTGCTGGCTCAGGGATCTAGTCTCAGCTGACAGTCACAGCTAGCCCCACGTTACTTTCCTAGATACTTTCCTAGATAAGGCTCGATGTTTGGCGCGGGGACAGCAGGACTCCTGGCCACAGTATACTGGACAGCATTGGTTCTGATCAGTTTGATGTCCATTCAACAGGTCGGTGTGCAAGAGGGACCAGTTGTCAAATAACTTCACTATCACCCTTGGCCCAGACCCCCAGATGCCTAGTCAAGTGGCATGTCGTAGTGGGGAAGGTGCTTCCCGTTGTATCCGGTTTCCAATGGAATGGGAGTTTTCCATGCCTGTGCAGCCTCAGGACACACCTGTGAGCCTGAGCTGCTCATACCCATGGTAGGTGAGCATGTTTGAAAAGGCAGGGGGTAGTGCCATTCTGTCCTGTAGCATCATGCTGACCTTGATGGACCAGAGGGACTTTGGGAAGATGAGTCTGAGTCACTGTCCAGTCCTTTTTATTCACCTCCCCTCTTTCTGCGGGGAAGACTGCTGACGCAGACCAGCTCTTAGAAAACTCTGGGTCTTCGGAAGAACCGTGGAGAGTGAGTTAGGAAGGCTAGTTCTGAGGTCTGTTTCGTGACATTACCACAGGAGGAAAGGGTTCAGAGGGCAGGCCAGGCCAGCGTGGCGGTCAAGGGCACGGCTTTGGCTTCTTTTACAACTAAGGTTACTTGCGTTATCATTGGCGATTTACGCAACCTCTCTGAGCCTCAGTTTCCTCACTGATAACCCTAACGTAGCGAAAGCACTTCACTTAGCGAGGTGGGTGAGGACTGAGTGAACTAGATTTAAGCAGTTAGCACAGTGCCTGGCATACAGAGCTCAAAAAAAGAGTCACTTTCAGCGTCACTGGCAGGTGACCATTAAGAGGCCAGGAGGATGACACGTGCTAATGTCCATAAGGCATTTGAAATAGCTCTTGGTTCCTAGCAAGTGTTCAGTAAATCAGTAAATGATAACAACCATTGTTGTCTTTATCTTCATCATTTTCTTGGTTACTGTAGTGTTACTGGTTGCCTCCTCCTTAACCAGAGTTCTGTAAACTCTTAACAAGATTAGAGGGGCTCATCTGTAGACTCAGGTGTTGGGTTACAGAGGGCTGTGCAGGCCTGTCCTGTCCTTACCCAGAGGGTGTTGCTTCTTGGGTCAGATTTACCCTAATTGTAGAGAAAGAGGACGTGTCTCAGAGGGAGCCCTGCACTCCCTTCCCTTCCCAAGGCTCCGGGCGTCCCAGCCTTGCCCGCGGACAGCGTGTGCCCATCCCTGGGCCGGACTTGGGGAAGACATTCATCCAACAGATGTTACTGAGTGCCTTCTGACTGCCAGGTTCTGGGGACACATGGCGGGCAAGACAGTCATGCCCACACCCCGCTCTTGGAGGTTACTCTGAAGACTAAAGCCCAAGGGACAGTCAGGAAAAGACTTTAGCTTATAGCTTCGCCCCGCCGACTCTAAAAGTGGGAGCACTGCACGTGTCAGCTCGTGAGGGGTGGTTTTTCCAAGGCCATGCCCAACCCCTGATTTGTTTGGGTGCTTTGCGGAGAACTCATCTTTTCTAAAGTCCCTCCTTCTCATCCAGCCCCAGGGAGGTATTTCCACAAGCAAGTGCATTAGAAATGTAACATTTCAAATTTCTTTTTCTTTTTTTAATTGAATTTATTGGGGTGACATTGGTTAATAAAGTTATATAGGGTTCATGTGTAGAATTCGGTAACACTTCCTCTGTACACTGCATTGTGTGCTCACCACCCCGAGTTAAGTCTCCTTCCATCACCATTTCCCCCCACCTTTACCCTCTTTCACCACCACCCCTTCCCCTCTGGTCATCACCATGCTGCTGTCTGTGTGGAGATGTAAATTTGAAAATCTTCATTTAGGAAAGGAGATGTGTGACTCAGAAAAGACCCTGGGGAGGAAACCCTGACCCTCACAACACCTTACATGATTCCCAGGGCAGTGCAGGACCTCTGAGGCCACCACAGCAAAAGCCCCATTTCCTAAGAAAGGGAACCAAGAGCTTAAGAAAAGTGTATCTCAGTTTTGTCCCTCCCGACAATACAGGTGTAACTCTTTCCTCTTTCATTTCTTATGCCTTCACCCTTGAAAAATTTACTCCAGAAAGAGGTCCCTTCCTTCTTTTCTAACAGAGCACAGGGTCCTGCTGTTCATTGTCTTCCCGAAACAGCTCTCCTTTTATAGACTCATCGCTGTCTCCCAGGGACTGACAGAGGCCGGGAATCTGCAATCCTCCAGATTGGGCAGGGCTGGTACAATGGCACTGTGGTCTCCAGTATGATTCAAGGTCTCCTGGAAAGGTGTACGGTGCGGAAGGCAGAGCTGGCACCCCTCCCTGTCACTGTGCCAGGGCACTTATCGCACGGAGCCCCCTCTGGCTGCTTGAAGTTGCGATGGTTACAAGATTTAAATAAGTGACTGAGCTTGAAACCTGGCTTATAAGTAGAGAGAAGGGGCTGTGGGAGACTCCTGTCCTTTGTCCCTTATCCTGCCTCCCCCAGACATGGCAACTCCCAGATATGCCTCCACTCCTCTGAGTTCAACATGTGGGGGGCAGGCTTGGGGAGGTGGGTGTCTTAGGTTGTGACTGGTCAAGCCAGGGGTCAGCCTCAGGACAGGGGCACCGGAACAAAGGACAAGGCCACAGAAGATAACACATTTGACTTGTTTGACAGTTTTTCCCAGGCTCAGCCCAGGCAGGGATCCGCCAGTGAAAAAGGTCCCAGGGGGCGCACCCCCATGGGCATTTCGAGCACTGGTCTTTAAATATATATGTAAGTGCCCTTCTTACCTAACGTCTTGGGGCTTATGCCTGGATGCCCTGTTGGAACAACCTAATGTGGGGAGTGGGAGCTTTACAATGCATTTGGCAGGAAAGCACAGCATTATATGCAAAGCGATTTCCTGGTTGTATTTTAGACATTAGAAGTCCCTGGCACGTAGAAGGTATTTGGTAAAAGTTCAGTGAATGGATGAGCAAGGGATGACTGCATGAGCATGCAGTCCTTAAGATTTTATGGCAGAACAATGGGGAGTGGCTGGTCCCTCCCTCCCTCCCTCTCACATGTCAAGGTCAGCAAGTGGTCTGGCCTAGGCAGAGCCCATATCTAGGAGAAGAGGGGGGAGCCTAGAGGAAGGCCCTTCCCACTGGATCTCCATCATCCAAAACTTGGCTGGCCTGTTTCCTTTCCTATCCACGTTTTAGAATTGAACAGCTATAGAAAGCTGTTCTTTATCTCCATGTGGGGGCTGGTGGCACGTCGTGTATTAACTAAACAATATTTGTGGGAAAGTTGTGGGAGCACTTGGGGAAGTCGAGGATGATGAGGAGAAAGAAGCAGAGAAAAGGATTCTTGAAGTGCAAGTAGAGTTCACAGAAGGGATTCTGGTGTTGCACAGATGGAAAGGAGAAAAGGAGAGACCAAGAAGTGGCGCCTGCCCCAGGGTTGGGTCCTTAGGGCCTGGGCATCTGGTTCTATGATTGGCCCTTTCCCTTTTGAGGAAACTGTCAGCATAGGGGCCTTCAACTCGTGCTGATAATGATGAAATTACAGCTTGGACAAAGGAGGGGCACACGCCGCGCAGGACTCACATAGGGCGCCTGGCTTGGCACTATCCCCCTGGAGGAAGGGACATTCTCTCTGCTCTGAAACCTCACCTTCTCTGTGCCCAGGGTCAGGGAGATCTCCTCCCGGCCCCTCAGAACCTTCTCTGCCTCCCACCAGCCCACTGTGGGTGGGAGGCTTTATATGGCGCGGAAGCAAAGAGGGGCCGGTCCCCGCGTGTGGGAGGCTGCCCGGCGGGGTGTGAGTCTCAGCCTCGGGGACCCACAGCGGGTGCGCCCCATGCTGCAAGTGTGCGCTCCTGGAAGTCCCGCGCTGGGACTCACGGCCCCGCCCCACCTCAGGAGAGATCCGGAGAAAAGCTAGGGCAAGACCGTGCGCCAGGGGGCCCCGAAGACCACCGGGCGGCAGTATAGACTTTCCAGAAAGGTCTCCGTCTCTGCGCTGAGAGCGCTCGGGAACTCGGGGGTGCAGGGGGCGCCGTGGGGTTAGCTGAGCGTCCAAAGCCAGGCGAGGGCGGGGAGGTCTCAGCCCAGCCATGGACGCTCTACCTCTAAGCAATTTCATCGCGTGCCCCACCGCTGGGCTCCCTGGTCGGGGAGAGGGAGAGGCGCGTGTGCCTGTCCGTATGTACTGGGGACACTCCCCTTCCTGGGAGCCGGTGCAGAGCCCCCGCCCTCCGCTTCGGCAGGGGATCCCCTCCCCCAGCATAGAGATTCCCCGCGTCCCCTGCCCACTTTGCCAAGGCGAGAAAGCGGCCGAGCCGGAGACAAAGAAACTCCTGCTTCCTCCACTCTCTGCCCCTCCGCCCGCCCCAGACACTCCCCCTGCGCCCTCCTTCGACCCTGGCGACGTCGCGTGCGTGGACTCTCCGGGGAAGGGGAGGAGAGTGGCAGGGGGGGCGAGTCTGCTCCCTGATGCGGGCCAGCTGGAGGCTGCCCGTGCTCCCTGCCCGGGGACACCCCATGTCGGCCGCGCCCCCACACGCCGCTCATCAAACAGTCCCGGGTCCACGGCACCGCCACCACCGACCAAGACCGTACTCCTACCTCTCCAGTGGAGCGATAGGGGGGCGCCGCGAACACAAAGCCGGTGGGGAGGGTGGAGAGTACCGGGGAGGGAGAGATCCCGCCAGGGCTTGGCATGGGCCCGGGCGCAGCTATTTACCCGATTTCTTCTTCGATCTCCGAGATGTCTGCGAAGATGAGGAAGACCACGAGCAGCGTGAGCGCAGCCAGCATCCAGCTCCGGAACTGCAGCTGCATGGTGGCTTCGCGCCCACTGGGACCCGTGCGGGCTGGAGCAAGGAGCGGGCTGGAGGGCAAAGCGGCCAGCGCCGGAGCCTTCGCTCGCGGTGCGCAGCGGGGCAGGCACCCTGCGCTCCCGGCGAGTCCGGGCCGGCGGCGGCGGCAGCGACAGCGGCAGACAGGGGCTGCTCAGGCGCCGGGAGCCCGCTCTCTCTCTCTCTCTCTCTCTCGGCTCCCGCCCGCCCCTCCTCTCCCCTCCCCTCCCCTTTCCTCTCCTCCCTTTCCCCGCCCTGCGTGGGGCTCCGCGCGCGCAGTTTGACAGCTTTGCTCCTTGCTTCTGCTGGCCTCCTCCCACTCCAGTGAACTCCAATGTCCAGCCGCCCGCCTCTGGCTTCTCCCTCCGGCCTTCTTTCGGTTCCTGAGGGCGCTGGGACGTGGCCAGAGCCTGCCACTCCGCGCTTAGGGAGGCTGAGCTTAGGGCACCGCGTGCTGCCTGTACCGAGCTGAGCCCAGGGAAGAGCGCGCACTGCCCGCGTACCCCACCGGCTGGCGGACGCCCTCCCTCGCCCGTTCTTTGTCCAGCGCCTCCGCTTTCTCGAAAAGTTTTCCCGACACAAAGACCAACACCTGGGGACAGCTCCCAGCAAGCGGCTCGGAGGCGGTTTCAGCCAGCCAGATGTTTAAGCAGTTGACAAATTAGGAGGGGGAAGGGGAGAGGGACGAATATCCAAGACAGACCAACTTTGGTAGAGATGTTGATTGCAGTTTGTGGGCGAGGTGCTGAGCCCCGAGAACCGACCCTCCCCCCAACTAGTCGGTCATCTTGGTCTCCATTGATAGACGGAGAATGGGTTCTGAGAGGCTCCCTAAGGTGCCTGAGGTCACGCAGTCGTGCTGGTGGCGTGGAAGCGATACCCACAATGGCAGACTCAGCGCCTGCCCCTCCTTAGCCCTTGAGGTGCTGACTCTGGTCTGGGCTTCATCTCTTCATTGCCCTCTTCTCTGATATCAGTGGTTCTCTCCTCCAGTCCCAGCCCTGTCTTGATCTGAAGGCCTGCTGGAAAATATGGCTCCCACAAGGAGTATCACCCCCAACCCAGTGCCTAATATTTTATGCTTCCCCAGTCTTAGTTTAACTCATTACATTTTGTGCCACCCATTAGCCTAGGGTGGGAAGGACCCCATTAAGTATTACTGGAATTAATAGTTACCAATTTTTTTCTTGCACTAACTATAACAATCCTAAAATCAGGAAATGTGACTCGTCAGAAGTGATCATCCTGTTTATTATGAAAGCATCCCTGGGGTTTGAGAAGCTGTATTGAATGTCCTAACTGCCTGGAGGGGACTCCTGAATGAATGGGAGGGGCAGGTTACCTGTGCCCCCAGGGTCACCCACCCACACAGAGCCAGGCCTTAGAGGGCCTGGCAGTGGCTAAATCCCTTGGGGGGGAGGGACCCTGGGAAGGTAAGAGGGGCACAAAAGCCTTCCCTACTAAAGCCTGTGCCTAGAGTCCTTTTGTCTCTTGGTGTGTAGGAAGGACAGGCTGGAGGGAGGCTTCCCAGCAAGGGGGCTGCTGGACAGCCTGCAGGAGGAGTTCCCACCACCTGAGCAGCAGAAGGAAGCAGCACAGAGAAACAGGGAAGCTCTGAGCTTGGGGAGCAGATGCCTTTTCCCCAGAGGAGGGTGTACTAGTTCCCTTGTTAGCATTTCATTTCTTTCCAGCTTCTTGCAAAACTTAAGCATTAGTACAGTGAGCTCCTCTAAATTACCACTTATTTTTCCTGGGGGGAGACTTTCTGATGTTGAGCACAATGTTGGGATGTCACTCTTCCTGTCCGTTAGAGGTGGTAACAGACATCAAAAGGGTTTCCCAACAGCACCCTACGTGGTCTAACCATCATGTCTCTGAGTTTCCTGAGATGAATGGTTGGGATATCTGAGCAGGGAAAAGTAGGAAGAGGGTGAAGCTGTTAATGGTGCTTAGTATTCCAGTCAGTCATTCATTCACCCCATCACTCAATATTAATTGAGCACCTACCCTGTGCTAGGCTCTGTGCCGGGACAAGAGATACCGACAGAGAGAGACATACATTTCCTAACCTCTAGTGGCTCACAGTTCAGGGGGAAGATAGATGTGAAATTGCGTAATTATGGTATGAGATGTGAGCTACAATACAGCTATGGTTTCCTGAGTAGCTTATAATTGATTAATAAGATCACCCAAGAGAGCAAGAAAAAGCTGGCTGGCCTCATTCTCCTCTGCTGTCTGCTTCTCTTATTATCATGAACATCATGCGGAGGTTGTGGTGATCCTAAATTCATCCCAAGTCAGATAAACCTCATTGCTACAAGCATCGTTACAACGGGGTCTATTTCCATTTCGTGTTAGGTGACCCATGTTATCATCCAAGGCTCAGAGCCTTCCGCCTTTGGACACGTTTATGAAGAGTCATTAAGAGCAGCCAGGAAAAGTGGACACTTATTCAGTGTTTCCCTTATAGAGAAATCCGGACCCACGGAGCAATGTCCCTCAATGCATCTGCTGGGAAGTGGAGGTAGCTTGGTACTGTAGAGGCTGTCCTTGCACTGAGAGTCATTGAGATGGGATTTTACTCAGAGGGTGTTCGGGAATCCTCGTGATAGCTGACCATGAAAAACTCTCGGTAAGCACTCAAGATGTGCATCCACATGGGCTAGCTGCTTTTACAGGGCACTCAGGTTCCACCTGGTATCTGGAAAGAGGCAGTATGATCAGACTGGCAGTGAGCGTCATGTCTGCTGACGCTGGGTAAACGGCCGCAGGGACACACACTTGGCTCAGCCACCCGGACCCTGCCCCTCCTTCAGACCCCTCTGTCTAAGCCAGTCCCTTTTCCTGCCTTGGCTTTTCTGGGGAACTGGAACTTCCCACTGTAATCACTTCTGCAGGCTAAGTCATTGAATGTTTGGGTTGAGACGAGGAGTTGTATGGGAGGGGCAGCAAATTGAAAGTCATTACCATCCATTAACATTTTAACTCAGTAGAGTGTATTAGCTGTTCAGGCAACTAATAAGGCCATGGGAAGTGCATATTGACGAGGGATAGAGGAGCAGGAAACTGCAGAAGCCTGAAGGAGTTTCCTGGGGTCACACCCAGCCACCTGATAGCCCTTCTTAGCTCTGACACTGGCTAAGGCCATGTTTCCCCTAACAGCGGCCAGCCTTGTGTAAGGACCGCCACCCAGAGCTGAAATTCCTGGAAATTCCAAAGCTGTATCTACATATCTTTCTAACCCTTGCTCTGCCACCTCTTACTCCCCAGATACGTGGGCTTTTCGCCTGAACTGCTCTTGGGAGTAATGAAGAATGTCGTGCCAATCTTTCCACAGAGGCCCCATTGTCTTCATTCATAAATCTGAGGAAACTGAGGCTCAAAAGAGGCTAAGTTGCCCCCGATGACACAGGTGGCAGAGAGGGAACTTGAGTTCAGTTGTCCTCCCCTGGCCTCGGCAACATCTGCGACACGGGGTGGCCTCAGTCCCCTCCGGCCCTCCGGGCAGTTCTGAGTGGGTTTGCAAACGGGCACTGCCTTTGGTTCTGACTGTCTCCCGTAGTTCCAGTGTGTCAGGGTTCGGGGAGCGAATGTGCCTTCACTTACTGCATGCCCTTCTGCATGGGTGAGACCCTCGTCATCAGCCTCAGCTTTTATCTTTCCACATGGAAGGGACTAGTCTTTTCAGTCAGTCCAACTTAAAAACAAGTTCAATACTTAATCTCGTAGTTGGAATAGACTTATAAGCTATTGCGTTTCAGCACCTCCATTCGCTGAGAGAGCCTGTGTTTTCTTCTGAAATTCACCCCAAATTTGAGTGTCCTCACAAATGTAACATTCTCCCCTTCAGAATCAGAATCCTAGCGGTAACAACATGGAAAAGTAAATGGGTACATTTGCATTCCATCCGTAGCTTTTGTAAATAGCAAAATTTTGTATTAGCCAAAGAAATATCCCCAGACGGATGCTGTAAATGTCCCTGGGATTAGCAGCAAAGGGTCTTGGGAGGGGTGCGGTCATGCACTCCATAGGGAGTTGGAAGTGACAACGGAGAGGGCATATGATTCAGTGGTTTTGAACCCAAGCACAAAGTCAGGTACCAAATGAGGGAGATGAAGAAAAATGCCTGTCCCTTCACGATTCCCATCAGTGGAATTATCATTGTGATCTCTGACTCATGTTTCTCTGAATCAGCTTGCCCAGCTTTGCCCAGAGTCCAGCATGACACACCCTGCCCCTGTCGTGAGGCATCTGAGGAAGCTGGGCCATGCCAGTTGTCCCTGACTCTCAGTCTTGTTTGGATTGTGGCCCTCCATGTTCTCTGAGTTGGAAGGGAAGGATGGAAAGGGTTGCATGCCTGTTTGTTCCCTCATTTAACAAGGACTGCCTCACCCGTCATGTGTCTGGAACTATTCTGGAGGACAGGGATGCCGTGTGGGTCCCAGGCACAGTTCCTCCCCTGGTGGAGCTCAGATTCCTGTGGGTTTTACAGATGAAACCCCCAGGGACCGAGAGGCTTGCCCGCAGGAGTTTCAGAGCTGAGAACAGAGTCTAGCTGCCTTGTCTCCTAGCTCAGCTCAGTTCTGGCTCTCCCGCACATACTCCTTTTCATGACATGTCAGTGGGATTGGAAACTCCCAAGGGGTGGGACCTTTCTTCCCTTCCGGTTTCATGTTATCTAGCATGGTAGAAACCCAATCTGTACTTCCTGCCATGGCCAGTTTCAGGCCCCCACCATCACGCACTGAAGGCGGCCCTGGGAGGAGGTGTGCATTGACACACCAAGGTGGAGTGTGATGCCGTATACACACAACAAGTGAAATAACCTCAAGAGCATAGACAATAGCGAAAAGCGGAAAATAAAATTAGGAAGTGATGAGTTGAGTGTGTACTGCCTTTGCTTTTAGTATAATCTATTTAATTGTAAGCTTATATACTTTAATTTTTAATAAGCGCTCCAAGTTTGTGGGCAACACAGCTGTTTCTGGAGTTCAGTTTCAGGTTGCTGTATTTTCGTGTTCGCGTTCTCCTCGGCTGCATTTATGTCATTGTTGTCACCTTAGGAAGGCAGTGTAGTGGTTTGTATTAAGCAGACCTTTCTGTCCTAATGCTTTGATGTCTGGGCTTTGCTGGTCCTGGGAAGTACCCCTCTCAGGGTTAGGCAGTTCCTAGAGATGGTAAAGGGTTCGCCTGGGAGTGCGCCTTTTCTGTACAAACCAGCCAACGCAGAGCCCACACCCCAAATGCTTCCTTTATGAGCTCTCACACCCTGGGAACAGGCCCCATGCCCTAAGCTCCCTAATGCCAGGTACCAGACGTCTAGGGACAGCCCCAGTGCCCCAGAGCCTGCTGAAGTTAGGCATACCAGCCAATCCTAAGGCTGCTTACCCTGCCTCACCTGTTCCTTTCCATGGAATCCACAGTGCAGTTTCTTTTCCATGTTTTCTTCCCACTTCCTCTGCCTCCCAACAGCCCTGATGCCTTCCGTCGTGGTCCCGCTTGGCATGGGGTGCCCGCGGGTCTTGGGAACTGTAACAAACTATCTTTTCAATGGTATTTGTCTCCCAAACCATTAGCCTCACCACACCTAAATATTAATAATTCCAGTATTTAAAAACATGGCATAGAGCAGTGCTTCTCACACTATTTGTGGTGCAAGACTGGTTGCTGACCAGTAGGTGTGTTGCTGTAGGACTTGCTGCAGTTCCCCCCATATGCCACTCCTGTGTTAGGTACCCCCAAACCCTCTTCATCAAAAGGAGGCACTGATCACACATGTAGATGTTGCAAAATAAGTCTCTTAATGCTTGTCTTCTGCATTAGTTTCTGCGCTTATCTCAGCATGACCAGGAGCACACTGTTCACCCTCCAGCGCTGGTCCATGGACCACACCTGGAGTAGTTCTGGCTTAGAGGTGATTTTTGAGATCGCTGTTCAGAACTTAGCTTTTGGTGTGATCTTCAGCCTAAGTTTTCTTGATATGAAGTGCAGGACAGAATCATACTTAACTCACGAGTGTCAGTAAGAACGGATGAATGTGTCTCAAGTACTTAGTGGAATGTGAGCATGAAGTAAGTGATCATTACATATTGACTGTTTTTTATTATTTAGGATATGCCGAAGTAGAAGGGGTATGAATGAAATGCAAACAGTGATTATCTCTGGAGGGTAAAATTGGGTTTTTCTTTATTTCCCTCCATACTTTTCTTCATTTTATAAATTTTCCTGCGATGATCATAAATTACCCTGTAATCAGAGGAAAACAGTCATTAAAATTTGTTGTGCCTATTTTCTCTGCACTGACTTTTTTTTTCTGCCAGAGTTTAATGTTCTTTCTCAATAACCCAATATAAACACACGTATTTAGTAAAGAAAATTGGTTTTGCAAGCTATAAGTATCCACCTGAAATTCATATTGGAATTTCTGATGAAGAAAAACAGTCAACGCCACTTTGTCCCACTGGTGTTGGAAGCCGTGGAGATGCTTCCCTCCCTGGTCTTTGTATCTTATGTTGCCTGGTCATCACCTAACCTGGACTTCTCTGATTGCTCCAGGTCACAGCCAAGCCCCACCTTCTGGAGCAGAGGGACAATTCGGAGATCCAGGGAGAGGGGGTGGTGGTTTCATACTCACGTGGTGCCCAAACCCCACTGCCCCTTCCCCTCTCTGCCTCATCATTGCTCAAACCCTGCAGCGCGTGGTTTTGTGCAGGCAGCTGCCGAGGACCCAGGGATGCAGGGCACTTAAAAGGAGGGGTGGCAGAGCCGCGTTAACACAGGGATGGTAATCAAGACATCCTTTCTTTTCAGATCTTCATAAATCAAGTCCTCGGCCAGGCCTCCTAGTCGTCCCACTGTTCACGGCTCTCTCAGAGAGTAGTCCTCACCTTGAATGCAGGTCTGTGAGCACTACAGCTTTTACACCTCTCTCCCTCCTCCCTCCCTCCTTTCCTTCCATCTTTTTCCTTCCTTCCTTCCTTCCTTCCTTCCTTTTTCAGCAAGAGGAAATTTATTGAGATGTAAAAGTTTCCCCACACAGTTTTTTTTTTTTTAAACAGAGATGTATATATAAAATTCACATTGTGTCGTCAGTCTCTCCCAAACTCTACGAGGGCATTATTACCACTTCACATTCATTAGAGTTAGCACTTGTTGGAATGACTGTGTTAATGACCTAGTAGTGTCACATGTTTTTGTGTTACAAATATCCTCTATGGTACATTAAAATCCCATGGACAGCTGAAATCCCAAGTCAGTGTTTACCTACAGGAAGATAATTCTGACAGTTCTAAATGATTATAGAGATTTGTAGCTGTGTACCTGACTTTATGTCAGCATATTACTGGTAATAGCTATGGTTTGTTAACTTCCAAGTCCTTGGCCAGTACCAGAACCCCCAGTTACTGCCTTGATCCAGTGGAATAAACACAGTCTATTCTGCAGTTTCTGGAAATTCACTGAGATGACAAATGAGTGCTGGGTCATTCTTTTGGTCTGAAGGCAGCTCAGTAAATTTTCCTGAACGGCCCTGGGAGTGGAGTTGGCTTCCAGCCACCTGACATCACTGGGAGGTAGATTGGGCACAAGATGGCAACACCTGTGAGCACTTAAGTTACTCACATACTGAGTCAGAGAAATGCCACATGATTTTCCCCATATAGCTGCACACGGGTCCCAGAGAGGTCAGGAAGGCCAGTTTGATTTTTTTAGTTTTCTTTCAAAGGGAAAAAGCCAGGGCCTCAGATCTGAAAAGGCCCCATAGCGGGTTATTATAGGCCCTTAAGTGCCTGTAAGATCCTCAGCCAAACTCTACACCTGTCCAGAGGGACCCACTGGCTCAAGTCCATGGTCTCAGCTGTGAATGTGGATTGTGGGTCTTGAGCTGTGGGGAAAGGTTATGAAGGAAGGGAGAACCAGTGACAGCTGGAGAACTCGGGGAACCTTCTTTATCATGTCCTTCCTGCCCCTTTATTCTCTGTCAGTGATTCCCATTTGGCCTGTTTGGGATGAGTTTTGTAACATTTATTTTGCAATTTTTAAGGTATAACGGACTTCAGCTGGCCTTTTACAAGGACCTCCCACATTCCTAGTATTGTTCAACTTTTCCACCTGGATTGATAATTTCCTGGCTCTCAACGTAATCTATAAGCTTTTATTTTCCCGAGTGCAACTCATTTCAAAAGACCATGTTCTCTTATGGTTCCAGGCTTAGCAAAGGGGACCACATTGTCCTCTCTCCTTCCTCACCTTGTGTTTGGCTGCCCCTGGGAGGGACAGATGCCCTTCCCATAGGGTGAGTCCCAGGGCTCAGACCACAACTGGCCTCTGGCAGAGGTGTGCCAACAAAGGGCAAAAACAAAAGCCAAAGCTGCATTCATCTTAAGCTCCATTAGGGGCGTGCATTGGGCGATGAAATCAATGGAAAAGATGAAGTTGGCAGGAAAAGAACTTTTCTCCATTTCTAGAAAGGAATTGACCACAAATAGCTATGGGGAGGGAATCACTAAACAGCCCCCATTTTTTTAAAATAGAGAAATTTAAAAATCATATCTAACATTTTTGTTGTCATTTTCAACATTTTCAGCTCAAAAAATAACAGCTAAAACAGATAATTACCACTTTGTTCTTTTTTCCCCTCACCTGGCAAAATACCAGCCAGGAGCCAGGGGTACAGTAGGCATTGTGAGAGCCAGACGCTGTGTATGAAACAACAGTTACCATTTGGAGGCCGCTCCAGCCATTGGAAAAGATAAACTCTTAAGTGTCAATAATATTGATGGCTCATCACAATTTTTTAGCTAATAGCCAAGCCGTTACACAGTTTTCCTCTCAGAAGCCAGCAGGGAGTGGTTAACCACTAACATGTCATCCTCGTTCACTGACAAAGCACAGTAAAAGGGGTATTTTCAGAGACAACGTGGATAGAAATGCAGATTTTACTGTACTTTTATACAGCTTGTGAATTTATGGGCCATTCCACAAAAGGAGGAAACATTTTTTCCATCAGTCATTTGATCTCTTTTATGTGGTCAATCCTAGATGTTCTCATTTGCAGTCATTTGGTAGGCTCCTCCAGGCTTTGGTTGTCCTGCTGTAATGGCAGAGGGGGGCCACCAGGCGGCACTGTGCCAGAAGGGGACTGAAAACGAAGTGGAATGGCTGGGCTAAGCCAGTGCCTGGGAAGGTCAGACAGAAATGGCAGAAATGAGAACACGGAGAGGACACCACTGCCCAGAGGACAGGAATCCTGTGTTTTGCTTATTAACCTGTGTAGACTCAACAGAATCCAGTTTCAAGCACCACATAGCTGGGGTTGAGATGAAAAGTAGATATAATATTCTGGAAATTAGGATGTAAGGCAGACAAATCTAGGGGAGATGGTCATGGGTCACCAAAAACTACATGGAAAATCCAAGTTACCTCTGGAGAGGGTCCTTTTCTTAATGACCCTCCTAGTCTTAATGAAGAAATTAAATTTGAGCAGTTCTCCAGACTATTAGTAATGGAAATCAGTGACAGATTGACTCCTCACACTATTCGTGACAATCAGTAATAGACATCTTGCACTGTCCCTGATTTGAGCACAAAGTAGATGTGAATTTCCAGCTGTTGAAATGGAAAAATTAAAACATGGGAAATGTGCTCAGTTGCCCTGGCATTTAGTAGAGACCAAGAATCAGTCTTTCTCTTGACAGTCCTCCCGTTCCCTCCAAGGCGGTGTATAAAATAGCAAATCGGCTTCTTTGGGGAAAGAAGACGAGGGCGGTGTTAGCACAGCATTTGTGTCCTCACAGCTCACATAAGCTTCATTATCTTCCCCCGTGTGCCCAGAACGGTGCCCGACACTCTGATACTTATGAAACAGAAGGCAAGAGCTTTGCAGAAGATCCTGATTCACTTACGGGGTGATGCTTGTAACATGCCGCACAGATATAGCTGCAGTCAGCCCCTCATTAACTTAATGGATTCCCATAGTCAGTCCTCCAGGGAAGCGGGGTTGAAGACACCGAGATGCACAGCAAGCGTGGGCGTATTTGTGCACGCGTCTTTCATTACTCCCCGGCTCTGAAAGTGAGAACGCCGCTCCTGCAGCAGGTAGGGAGGAGGCGAGCACTGTCCCCAGCAGCTGTCCTCGCTTGCTCGTTCACGTGTGCTTTCTGCACACCGAGTTTTGCTCCCACGAAGAGAAAGCTTGCTAATTTTTGTCCACTTTTTTCATCTGGGACTCCTCCTGGCCTGTTTCGTCTGACTTTTTTCTGTAGCAAAGACTTACTCCTTCCCGGTCACCTGTGTGAGGCAGCTGGCTTTGCTTAGGGAGTGCTTTTCTCCGTACTCAGAGGCAATAACTGTTCTTCACCAACTGCCTCTCTAGTATAAATCATGGCTCATAAACTCAGAGCTCACGTTTGATTTGAGTCCCCTAAATATTTTCTTGGGCCAGCAAAGTGTTTCTGAGTCTGAAGGCCACACACTGTCAGCTCTGAACAGGGCCCAGCACTCCTGTCATTCCACGTCTAGTCTGATTCATACCCTTGGGACCTCTGCTGGGCTCCAGGGGCATAGAAGAACCAAAACCCACATTGTTATTAGGAAAGAGAAACCCGATGTGTGTGCTTCCTTGAGAGTGGGCGGGCACCTTCTTACATGACAGCTTTATGGTATCAGTGGTGCTTAGCAACAGCTGTCCTTTGGATTTTTAAAAATCCACATTGATTTTTTTTACAAGAAAAAAAGTAATACATATTTGGAAATTATTTAAAATTTTACCTAAAAATCTACCACTCAGCACAGCCACTATCATTTTGGTTGCTTAATACTTTTTCCTACATAAAAAATTTAAAACATACCTATTCAGAAGGTGTGTATACATGTTTATATCCTGGTTTTTCACAAAACACAACAACGTGGAATTTTCCACGTTGTTACGGCTGCATAACACTCCATTTTAAACTTACTGCACAGTTAGTGAATCGTGGAGGCAGCCTGTCTGGAGAGAAGGCTAAAGGCTTTAGAGCCAACAGACTTGTCTTCACATACCTGCTGCCTCTTACCGCTGATGTGATTTGCGTGTTCCCTCTGTGCCTCAGTTTCTTATTTCTAAAATGAAGTAATATCAGCTGCCCCTTACAGAGGTATGAGATTTAAACAAGGAGAAGTACATTAAGCATTGGCACTCCATCCCTGGTTGCTATTGCTGTTATGATGAAAGAGTAGATGCGGGATCCCAAGCTCTTCTCCAGTTCTCCAGTGCACTAGAACTTTTGTCTTTATGTTGGTATCTAGCGGACCTCATGTTTCTCCAGGAGACTCTGCTGCAGGTTTCAGGAGCTAACAGAATGCTGTTTGCTGCCTTGGCCGTTGCGTTTCTGAGCAGCTTGGGCTCTTGTTAAACGAGTGATGTGAGCCAAGATCCAGCTCTGGGAAATCAAGGACCAGTTGGCCCCCTAGAGTGTTCCAGGAGAGTGTGCTATTGGCACCAGTGCCTCTGGACTCCAGTCTGTGACTGGAGAACCAAAGGCACCAATTCAATTCACCTACTATCAGCCCGACAGAAAACACTTAGAGAATGCTTTCTTCTGGCCACCTTCCTCTAAATGGGGAATGAGACTAGGTTCCCAGTCTCTATACAGAGCAAAGAGACAGGTAATAAAAATTTCAGCCAAGTTCGGCATATGCTAAGCAATGAAAAGCGATGAGAAATTGGGGTGAGCTATTTTATAAAGGTGTCTGGGAAGACCTCTCTCGGAGCAGAGCCTGAAGCACAAGAAAGAGCCGGCCATGTGAAAATTTAGGACAGTAGGGTGGCCACCACTTTTGTATGCCTGAGACTGAGGGGTTTCCTGGGAAATGGACTTTTAGTGCTAAAACCAGGACAGTTTTAGGCAAATTGGGATGGTCAGTCACCCCAGGAAAAGAGGTCCAGACACAGGAAACAGCAGATGCAAAGGCTGGTATGAGGAAAGGAGCTTGGTGTGTTTTGGGAATGTCCAGGAGGTGGACACGATGGGCATATGGTAAAGCAGGGGAGAGAGCAGGGGCAAGCACAGAGAGGAGTCAGGGCCAGGCCACACAAGGCCTCTGGAGGAGGGGTAGCCCCCAGGGGTTCAGGTTCAGAGAGGTGGGGAAGGGAGGGGACAGGACCTGCAAAGGCAGGGCTTTGCTGCAAAAGGGAGCGAGGCCTGTGAGCTCCCCCAGTGCTCCACCAGGTGGGCACAAAGCCACAGCAGCCACACCCCTGGACGGCCCTGTGGGCCTGGCTGTGTTAAAGCTCGTCCTTCCGGGCCTCCGTGGCTGAGCCCCGTCAGTGTACACGGGGGACAATGAGGTTCGTTTTTCCATTAGCAGCAACAAGGCAATTAATTGTTCTGGAGCTGCGCAAGCCTTTGCCCAGCTTTTCACGAGCGTGCTGTTGGGAAGTAGCCTCACGTAAGTGTCTGGGCTTCCTTCATGCCCCCTGACTATACCAGGGCGTCTTTGCAGGCCACTCTCACGCCTGCATAATGCCAGACTCGTCCAGGTCAGAGCAGGCAGGGTATGGCTGTCTCCACACTCCTCTTTCTCCAGGGGAGGAAACTGGACCCAGAGAGGAGGGGGTGACTTGTGCAGAGAAGTTCAGGGAGGCAGGGAAAGATCTGGGAATGGACCCCCAAGGGAGACTGTGGCTGAGCAATGGTTCTTGACACTGAGCCAGAGACGCTGTTGCACCTAACCTGCATGGGTGGGCACTGCCCCTGCCTGGTGCTTTCCCTTGGGCTGAGTTAACAGGAATGTGGCCTGAGGACGGGGAGAGAGGCTGTCTGATTTTATTCCTCTCAGGGCAAGACCACAGCAGGAGCACTGAGGGATATTCCGGGGCACTCCAGATTTACGGGGAGGGGGGGGGGTACAGAAAATGTATAGACTGCGGTCAGAGTGAGACCAGATGGTGAGGGGCATTGAAAGCAAGGCTTGTGGACAGTGATCCAAGGAACAGACAGCGTGAAGCTCGGAGGGGCCAGGGTCAGTGGTGCAGAATGTCAGGGAGTCCAAATATATGAAGGGCTGACATGAACGAATAATGTACTTTGCCTGATTTTTATTGTTTTCTCTATTGTTAATAATCTTATTGCCACAGTGCTACTTCTCATATTTTTTCCCATATCGGTAGCCCTGTAATGTCTTCATACAGGGTGAACTGCCTAGGCCTATCTAGGGTTGGCCAGGGACGTGACTCACCCTGTACAAGGGACAGTCCCAACCCAAGCTGCACAGTGTAGGGGCTCTGTCATTGTCCAAACCTCCCTGCCCCCAGCCGTTTTCATTCAAGTGGTCCGGGACAGAGCCCCGTGGTAGTTTGGGCCACGGAGCAGAGTGTTTCTTCCCATCCTGCTGATGTTGGGCTTCAGCACAGGACTCGCTTTGGCCAGTATACATGATCTCAGCTGCAGCTTTCAGTGTACTTAGGATGGCTTGTCTTTTGCACTCCAGTGGTCCATCACAAGAAGAACACACCTTGGGTAGCCCGAGGCCTAAGAAGAAGGAAACATACGTGAAGCTGACCTGAGTACCGCCTGCCACCTGGAGCATTTGCACCGCTGAACCAGCTTCGACCTGCCGAGTTCCAGTCCTCCCGCAGACCTGTGAGTGAGAGATAAATGCTTCTTGTTGTTTTAAGCCACTGAGTTTGGAAATGTTTGCCACACAGCGTCATTGTAGCAATGTCTAACTAATTGAGGCCTCATCCCTCAGGGATTCCGATTACATTGGTTAGAACTGAGTTGCAGGCGTTAGTATTTATTAAAATGCTGCCCAGGTGATTTGAACATGCCACCAGGGTTGATAACTGCCCATTTGGAATTGCTGTGTTCTGCCCTGGAGTCAGGTGACAGTGGCACTGCTTGAACTGGCATTTATTAGAACTTGGCTCTGGAACTACCACAGCAGAGTCCCCTGGGCATCTCGTGTTGAACGTGCAGATTTCGGGGCCCCAGACCTACTGAGTCAGACTCTGGAGTGGGCCCAGGACTGTGCATTTTTAACATTGCCCTGTCCCCTTGCATACTTTTCAAGCACTCTGAAGTTTGGGAAAGGCTGATTTAGGAATTCTCTCTTATTGCTCCTCCCCTGCTGATGATAATGGAAACATTCTTACTAAAATTTTAAGCCGTTTCTGCTTGCCTCTATGAAGTCAAATGACTTTAGTCTTTTATGTCTTTACAGTAGAGGTCTGGGGGAGGAGAAACAGGCTTTGTTCTGATTTCGATGTGATGGAGGAGGTTGGACTACACTGTTTCTTCCAGCACGAACACTCTGTGGTTTTAGACTGTTGTATTTGTCGTTATAATTTGTGCAGCAGTGGCCCGAACTGGCCCAGCCCTTAGCTGCCACAGGCAGGATGCTGCCTTAGCGCCTCAAGCAGGAGGTCAAGACCCCTATGTGTCCTCCATCAGACATTAAGCCGAGCTGACCAGTTGGGGCTCAGACCCCTTGGCCTTCAAGGTGGCTGAGCTGCGAGCCCTTGCAGAGGTCACTCTGGATTCTGGAGGCTCTTGACTGGCTGGCTTTTTTTCCTTTTTTTAAGCACTGGGATCCATTTCTGCCCACTTTGAACTCCTGGCTCTGTGGTCTGGCCTCTAGTGCTGTTGTTGCTGGTCCTTTGGGCTTGAGGTGGAGAAGCTCAGCTTTTTCTTGCTGACTTTGACTTGGCTCAAACCGACATCCCAGCGATTGTCAGTATCACCTGGGGAACTTGAAACAACCTTGACTCAGGCCCCCTCCTCCCCAATAATTCAGCCAGATTCTCTGGGGTGGGACAGAGGCGGCAGGATTTTCAAATGCTCCCCAACATTCCAGTGAACATCTGGGCTTCAGAGAACCATTCTCTGTCAGAAACTACCACTCCCAGGGGCCCCTGCCTCTACCTCCATCCCCAAAGCTTTGGTTAAACCTCCGTCACCAGGGGGCTGCTTCTGCACGTTGTCATGTGGCAGAAGAGTCCTTTCAGTGTCGGCCGCACACTGGTAGGCACCTTCACTACTCTCAGACAGAAGAGTTTGAAATATGCCACTAATCATCAGGTTGCAGGATGAGAACAGAGGCAGCTGGCCGAGGGGAAAAAAGTGCTCAGATGGGAGAGACACCGACAGAGAGCTGCAGGGCCATGCAAAATAGGACGCGAAGCCATTCCCTGTAATGAGTAACGGGCGGCAGGCGCTTTGTGGAGCAATCCAGTTGATAAATACTCTGTACTTAAAGTGAACTTTGAACAAATGCATAAGCAGAGATTGAGTGTTTTCTACAAATAGCACTCAGCAAGGGCTTCATACACAGAAGCCCGCACAGACTGAAGTGGAACAAAAATAGAGTTGCAGACTCCGTGCAAGTAAAGTAGCCAAACTAGAGAGTCAAAGAAATTTCACCACACCCGGCCGAGTCAGATGGCAGGCAGGCTCCTAGTGGCGCTACGGAAGGCGCGCGCTAGTTCTGTAGTGAGAAGAGATTGGACGTTCATACTAGAATCTCATTGTGCGCTGCAGACAGTCTGCTCTATGCACCGTGGCTTCAACTGACTGTAGAATAACTGGTGTGTGATTTTTCATTCTGCGGGGTGGGCTCGTTGTTTTCAATGGGTTCTTTAGTTGTCTTCTTGAAGGCCAGAATTCAGGAATTCCACCAGGTTCTTTCACAGAAACCTGCCTGGACTGAGGGGTGTGGGTGTCCAGCCTGGGGCAGACCGGGCAGGGCGCACCCTCGGAGAGGGGGCCCTCGGCATTCTTATTTGTCCCTAACTCTCCCGTCCTCTCTCTTCTAAGCTCTACAAACGCCGCCTGTCATGTTAGCACTACAGCCCCCAGAACAGAGAATAAACACTGGCTGTGAGAAAGGGAGAATGAAAAAGCCTTGGGAATGATGTGATTGGGACGTTTTTCAGCAAGGCAGGGAGCCAGAATGATCTGGAAAGGGCACCAGTTGTCAAAACTGTTGAGGTTGAGGGACTCAGGTACAGCGTTTCAAAGCAGCCGTACCTGCTTTTCATTAAGAGGGAAAACCAGATATGTCCTTTCCTCATGCAAGGCCGGGCTCTCTCCATAAGGCATCCCACAGTCACTGGCCCATCAGTTGCGCCGCTGACGAGCCCAGTGAGAACAGGATCCAGTGCCCTTGTCTGCCAGGACCGGATATTTATTTGAGTTTTGGACAGCTCCAAACAGAATTTGCTTTTCTCGGTGATTTAAATAGACATAATTTAGAAAGAAACATCAGGGCTGAAAGTCAAGGGCTGTGAACAGACTTATTCTTTTAGTTTTCTTCCTTTCCCCGTCCTCCAGGGAGGTGTCTTTCATCTCCTCCACTCTCTTCTTGGAAGAGCCTCTGGAAACTTGACAGAGGAGAGGGTTAAATAACATCGCTACTGAAGAACAGATTAAGAGGGAAAGATTACTTGGGAGCTGAGCTGAAACTGAGCCCTGCCCTGGCAAACTGCTCCTAATAACAGCATGCAGTTAGGTGGAAGGTCTCTTTGGATTTTCATAGAAAAGGGCAGATTAAAAGCAAACAAAGGGATAAAAAGCCCAAACCCTAAATAGCTAGAGAGCTGCCGGGTGGTAGGAGCAGCCCTTGCCAGGTCCCGTCTCTTGGGGCCTTTGAGGCCAAATCCCATTTCACACCAGATTTAGTGGGGAATTCTTTGGAAAGTCAAAATCTGCCTTGAACATCTTCCTTTAAAATGGCATTAATGAGCTTGACTGCTTCTTCAGGACCAGGGGGACCTGTTGATGCCTCTGTAGGGCTAGCACCTGTGCAGAAACCTAGTACCTGAGTCTTCTCACCCAGAGATCCAGTTTTACGATGGACTCTTTTTCTTTTTTATTCTTTTATCTGAGAAGAAAAAAATATTCAGACATTTAATTGGCATGTAACGAGATAACCACAACAAGTTAATTAGTTCTCAATTAAGTTGCATTTACCACTTCCTGAATGTATCTCAGCAGTTAGGGACACCTAATGAACTTGGAGTAGCTGCTTGCTCCCCACAGCAAGCAGAAGGATGAGAACACTCCTCCTTGAGTCTGAGGCCGCTAGGCACTGTCCTCTCGAAAACTAGTCTCAGTGTATGTATCCAGCCTGTCTTACGATCGACCGACTGTATTAGCTGGTCAATCAGTGGAACGATCAGCCGGACCAGTTCTGTGGAAGTGGACACCAAGAGGCATGGAATTGGTGTCAGGGAGAGAGTACTGCCTTTGCAGTCCAGGGGACATGGGTTCAGGTCTTGACGACTGCTTTCTAGTCATGCGACTTCGGGCAACTACCCCTCACATCTCTGAGCCTCGGTTTTCCCATTCCTGTCCTGGGTGTAACAGATAGGAGCCCACCAAGCTTGCTGGGTGGATTAATAGGAGGGCAAGGTAAAGCCTCACAGGTCCTGTATGTAGGAGACAGTGTTTTTAGTTTGTACATGTTTCTCTGCAGGCTCCATGATTTTGAAGGATTTGGACAAAGAGGTTACCTGGCTAAGCACTTGGGGACTTAATTGTCATCGGAAGTCCTTACGGGAGTCCCTAGTCAAATTTCAGTGTCTTGTTAGTGGAGAAAGCTCCCTGAAAGCGTATTATCAAAATAGGGCGGGATGGCCGGGGAAGGCTGGTGAACAAGGTTAACTCTTCTTTGTGTCCCGGTGTTTGCCTAAGATAACGTGGTCCAGTGAGACTGAGATCAGAACACTGATGGACTTTATCAGCCACGTGCTGGGCAGCAGTGCGAATGGAACCAGTCCTCTCTGGGGAGGAAATGCGGACGGAGAGATGAAGAGGGATGGGGCTCTGGGGGGGCCATTCGTCCCGCAGCAACGACAGGGCCTCCAGCTTGCTGGCTCTTCCTCTCTATTGCCTTCAAGCCCCAGGTTCACCTGTCCTTCAGCGCCAGCATGATTAAAAAGCCATGTTGAGGAATCATCAGAGGAGGGGAAAAAATTTACAAACTAATTTGCATTTTAATGAATTTTTAATTGAACCAAAATCTGTTGTTTCTGTTTAAAGATGCAGTGCTGATTTTGTGGTCTCTGCTGCTGAGGGCCGAGTGGGAGCTTAATGTGATAAAAACAATGATAATGCTAAGCTTAATTAGGTTTGAAAACTCTCTTGGAAAGGCTGCGCAGAGTCTGGGAATGGCGAGCGTTTGCCAGCAGTAGGTGAAGAAGGCGGATTTGGTGGGTAGCTGCCTTCTCCCTAAATCCACCAAGAACGTAGCCCAAGTCAGTCAGGCACCTGTGCTGGGCCAGGACACACCATTGCCGGTCCTCCTCTGCCTTCATAGCTCTGGTTTTCTAGGCACAGGTGCCAGACCAGCCCAGTCAGAGGGAGGTGGACAGTGGCTTCAGTCCCAGGGTCTCTGACTCTTTGATTCTGTAGAAGTTCCCAAGGAAATCCCATGCTCTGTGCTGAGAAACCGTCTCATTCTTTTTTGAATCAAAGCAAGGTAGAGACTAGATAAACAGATATGTTCTTCAGTGTTGATTTGAAAGATACTCTTGTGTTACCAAGGCTGCTTGACCAGTCCGTTCAGGACTCCCTGAGCCCCTCCCCTGTGCTGGTTGCTGTGCATAACCGCATGCTGCAGGTAAGGTGGACGCTGAGGGAAGGGCACACGAGTTGACTCTGGCACCAGACACTTCACATGCCGTCTCCTTAAGTCCTCACAGCAGTTCCACCAAAACCCTCATTCCAGGGTTGCATACAAACCCAGGGTCACAGAGCCAGCCTCTCAGGGAGGTAGAGTTCAAACCCACCCGGCTGCAAAGCCTCAGCCTGTCTCACCACGTCACCAGGCTTCCTCAAGCCTCTGCAGCAGGGGACACAGGCAGGGAACTGTCAGGAAGCCACACTGACAGACTTACATGCCTTTACAGATCCAGAAACTAGGTAGTTTCGATTCGTGGAGACGGGGAAGAGAGAGAGAGAGCATTCCACGTGGGAAGTCCAAATGAATGTGGACACTGCAATGAATGTGGACACTGTAGGGCGATGTTTGGGAAGAGGCAGTCCGATTCACTGGAGTGGTCACAGTGGGTAGGTTCGCAAAGGGACTTTAAAAGATAATCATACTAATGGAAATGCCACTTACCGGGTCCTTTTCTGAGGGCTAGATATTTTGTGGACTTCATATTCATTACTTCATGCACTCCTTTATATTCACCCTTCAAAATAGGGGCAGTCCATACTGTTCATAAAGAAGGTGGGACAGTTACCTGGCATTGAATGCCAGCATCAGTGTTTGAACTGGGACTTGTCTGGCTCCTGAGGATGAACTTTTACCGCTATTGGAGGAGAATATTAGGTCGAGGTTTTGGAAGGTTTTGAATGTCACGTGTCTGGATATTAACTTGTAGGTGGGTCTTTTCCAAAACTTATTCTACAAGATGTAGTCTTTAGATTTTAGCAGGTGTTTCAGTGGTCAGGGAAGTCCTTTTCTGAAGCCCAGTTCATTGAGAAGGCCCCCAAACACTAGGAGAGGATCTGGTTTGCCGCATTTTCCAAACTTACTAGGCTATGTTTCCATGCTCAGAAAATCATCTCTAGACAGACTCTGGCAGGCACCGGAGACCCTCAGATAGTTTCTGAGCAGCATGCGGCAAACACAGTCTGATCTGCTTATAAAGGCATCTTGGGCAGTAGATTCAAGGATCGACACAGTGATGTCAAGCCTGGAGACCACTTAATAAAGTAGCTAATTCTACTGAGAAAAAAGAGACAGAGAGAAATAGAGTGAGAGAGAGAGAGAGAGAGAGAGAGAGAGAGAGAGAGAGAGGGAGAGAAACCTCATTCATCCATCTCCTATTGAAAAGACTGGGCTCCAGTGACCCAGATGATTAGAGTGTCTTCAAAATCCTCATCCAATTAAAAAGCCATCCCATCTGAGAGAGCAATTTTGAAAACCACAAAGAGCTATACATACAAAGATTAGCAAAGGCTAGACTTTAAAGACACCGTGCGAGCGGACAGACAGACTCCAGGCTGTGTCTGCTACCCAGCCCTCCCCCTTGTGTTGGCACCAGCTGTAAACATGCACGGTCCAGGAGTCCAGGGACGTAGACTCCTGCTGCCCCTGGGAAGTGCATCCACCAGGCTCACCGAGGACATTCACATGCCTCATTGCTCACAGGTCCCTTCTGCACCAAGGCCAGCCCGCTCCTCCAGAGATCAGAAAAGTATATCCTGGGCACCACCCATTCCCCACTTACCATGGAATCACTTGAGAGAGCTTTGTCACCAGTCTTGTCAACAGATACCTCCTTTCCTTGTTTCCTTTGGCAGTTGTGTGTGTGTGTTTTGCTCTTTGCATCAACTCTGGGAATTGTTGGGCTCCAAACTCTCCCTCAAGGGACACTTTTAGTAACATAGTGTAGACAGTGGTTCAGCTAATGTTCAGTGAACACCTGCTGTGTGTTAGGCATTATGTGTCGTGCTTCTCCACACTACCCTTCCTTCTCATCATTACAGACCTTGCTGGCCTCTTTGACTTGTGGGTGGGTTCTATTACAAACATCAAACTTGAAGTATGTGCATATTTGAGCCATTACTTCTGTGAATCCTTGTGAAGGTCCTGCTAAAACAACCACAGCAGTGTGTAAGGGCGCATGGTGGAGGGGACGGACTAACTGCCTTAGAACCAGACAGAATAGTGGGATTCTCAACTCTATGCCTTGATGGCTGTGTGACAGACAAGTAACCAGCCCTCTCTGAACTCCAGTTTCCAACCATCGAAAATGGGAATGCCGTCACTCTTCTGTTGTGGGCTTGAGGGTTCCAAGCATGTGAAGCGCTCCCTAAGTGTTAGTGCCTGACATCTGCCCGGGGCAGGGCTTGGGGGTGAGTACAGTTGGCTTTTGTGGTTGGCACAGATCTGTTTCCTGTTGCACTTGGCTTTTGCCTCTCAGCTAGTGCCCATTCGGGTCCAGCGATTGCCTTTGCTAGCTTGTCCAGATGCTCCACTTCCAGCCCCATCTGATGCATATCTCCACTTCAGGGACTTCAGTGAAAATTGCTCTGTTGTCGCCTCCTAAAAGAATAGTGTCAGCTCTATCAACTCGGGGAATTGTTGGGCTCCAAACTCCCCCCCAGGGGACACTTTTAGTAACATAGCGTAGATGATGGTTCAGCTAATGTTTACTGAACACCTGCTATGTGTTAGGCATTATGTGCTGTGCGTTCACACAAGTCATCTCGCTAATGTTACAGAAAATGACTACTATTTTACGGAAGCATCAGTAACTCCAGGTAGCATTTATACATATTGTACAATCCTAATACTGTGCGACTTCTTTCTTCCTTGTCCAGGGGCAATAGTAAATGTATTTATCCATGAGTATGGCTTGGGTACAAACTGATCGGAGCGAGGCATTGGAGGATGGCACTTGGGGTCTTGAGGACAGGAGTTATATAGCAGCTAGAACAGAAATATTTTAACAATTAATGACTGATCTGGGGCAACCTGGATGAATATTAACCCATTCCCTTTCCCCAGTGGTTCAGATACCAAAGAGATGGTAAAATATTCCTTCATCTCCGAGTTTGGGATTTACCTTCTGCCTCTTGCTACTCTGCATAGCTTGTCAAGAACCCAGTGCCTAGAAATTCATCATCAACCAGCCTGTCCTTCCCTAGTCCCACAAAATGGGGATGGCAAAAGAGTGTGTGTGTGTGTGTGTGTGTGTGTGTGTGTATGAGAGAGAGAGGGAGGGAGAGAGAGAGAGAAACAGCTGAATGGTTTTCCTCTGTGCTTGTTGGTCTGCAAGGCTTCTCCCTCCTTGGCCCCCACCCGACCCCACCCCCAACAAGACTGTCAGCACACAAGACCCTTCTCGGTCTCATTGCTCACCTCTGGCCTCACTGCCCTGTGTGTTCCTCCACCCACACCATCTCCTCTGCCTGGCCAGTTGCTGCCCCTCCTTCGGGCACCAGCTCCAATGCCCCTTTCTTTCCGAAGCGTCCCCACTGCCACGAGGCAGCGTTAGACATACCTGCTTTATGCACTCACAGCACCCGTGTGATCTCCGTTAGAGCATGTGCCCTATTACACGACCAGGGTCTGGCTCCCCGACAACAGTGTGAGGTTGCTCACTAGTTCTCATTCATCTCTGGATTGCCTCTGCCCAGCCCTTAATCTGCACTCAGCATTTGTTACAATAATGCAAGGACTGAGCACAGAAAAGCCCCCATCCAGCAAGCCTCGCTGAGCCTCAGGCCAGGCGAGGGGGTAAGTGGCCCTTAGAGATTCAGCCATAGTCACTTTCCTTTCTCCCTCCCCACTCATCCTCTGGCTGCTCCCACTTCTTTCGTGATTTAATTGGGATTTGGCGCTTGAGCCTGTCGGCTGGCCCCTTTAGAAACAGAGTCATCAGCACTGAAAGCTCTCCACATCGCCTCATACCCACAGGGCGCCTGGCCTCTTCAGCACCTAAGCATGCTGCCCAGGGCCCCGATGTGGGTTGGATGGATGGGCAGAGTGGTTTAGAGAAGTCCTTGCACCTGGCAGGGCATTATCTCGGTGGAGATGAAGCTTAGGAAATTCATGACAAGGGAGGGAAGTCACAGGAATTTCAGATTGCATTTAGGGGCTCTGTGACCCCAGAGGCTGGCAGTGTTAAGGGAGCTAATGTTCTGATCACAGGAGTTCAGCCGGTCTCTGTCTGCTGTGCTCCACATTGCGACAGGAGCTGGGCACCTTTTTCTCGTGCCAGACAATGAGATGCTGGCAGAGAGGCAGCAGGCACGTCTCTGCAGACACCAAGCAGGGCCAGCGGTGCCAAGATTAGGAGGAGCAGATGACTCCCTGGCAGCCCAGGAGGCTTCATCCATCCGGCTAGCCTCACCAACTCCACAGGAAGTCTGGGAAGAAACGGATGCTGGTTGGACACCGCCCATGTGCTGGGTGCTTTGTCTCATTTAATCTTCCCAACAGCTCGGGGCCTCTTCCCGTCACCCCATCAGGCAGGAAAAGCCCAAGGCTCCCAAGGACAAGTTCCTCTGACAGCAGGACTACTTCTTTCAATCCTATAGGCTATGTCCCGCACAGGGGCTCTTGGCCAAGTGGACAAATAGGGGTTGAGATCTAGCCATTCTGGTTGTCAAGCTGTGTCCGCAGAGTGCCCTTTTTGATTGACAAAAGCCTCTCAGAGTCTGGCCACCATCCTGCTTCACAGCCAGAACAAGGGGTAAACTTGGGTTCCTTGCAGTTCTCCATAAGCTACCCTGCCTCCGTGTGTATTTCAGTCTTACCTCAAACCCTGAGGACATCCACACTCAGCCTAGGGCAGACCAAACAGAAAGTGGGGGAGAGCCAGTGCTGGAAGGAGTGGGGGCTCCACTGACCGAGTTCCTCCCTACAGTCTTTGTTCTTTTAGTCATGGCTGACCCGGTCATTTCTTTGTGGTCCCACTCAGCTGCATACTTTTCAGTGTCAACTTACTTGGGCTGCAGTGGAGTAGGGAGGTAGGGACATACACCCTTCCTTCCTCCCTCCCTCCCTCCCTTCCTTCCTTCCTTCCTTCCTTCCTTCCTTCCCCTCCCTCTCTTTCTCTCTCTCTCTCTCTTTCCGTATCTATCTATCTATCTATCTATCTATCTATCTATCTATCTGCCTGTCTACCCATCTACCTACAAATCAATCGTCAATGCCAATATACCTTCAGTACCAGAGTCCTCCTGCACGTAAGGCAGCTGTCTTGGTTTGCTCACAGCTGACAAAGTTGGGGCTTCGAGGTCAGCCCCTTCATGGGGTTGATAGATGGACACAGGTCGAGGTGAACGCGTACCAAATGCTGGTTTCACATCTGCTCACGTATTGCCTTGGCCTCTGCCTCCACCTCCAGTCTCTCTAGCCTGTCCTATAGACCGGCGATTTTCATCCAGTGTGCCACGCGTTACCAGGCTATCTAGTCAGGGGCACTGATCTCTTTTCCCTTAGAGTGTCAGATAAGAAAATGACAACAGCCAACACAACAGTAGCCATCCAGTAGGAGTGAATCAAAATGATGCATACTTTTTTGTCAGATCGGCAAAAAATGTATTTTTGGCTGTGCCACAGAATTTTAGTAATTAGTTTACGTGTGCCATGAGGTAAAAAAAGGGTGAACATCCCTCCTCTAGACTTCTGGCAAATAAGCTTTTAGTCAACAGTTAGGTCATCATTTTTCTTTCCAAATCCAAAGGTGTTAGAGAATAAAATCCTAACTTCACTCAAAAGTGGTTCTCCAAGTGTGGTCCCAGACCAGCAGTACCAGTATCATCGGGGGACTTGTGAGAAACTCAGACTTGTAGGGCTCCACGCCAGACCTGCTGAATCAGAAACCCTGCAGAGAGGGGTCCAGCAGTCGGTGCTGGAACATGCCCTCTCGCCCCTTCCGATTCTTGCTGAAGTTTGAGACCCCCTTGCCTCTCCCAAGTCTCTTTGTTGTCTCCTGCCAGATCCCTCCTCTGCCTGTTCCTCGTCAGGGACTGTTTGTGTGTCCTTTTCTCTTTACTCCCGTGATGCCCCCTGGTGACAGCAGCATCTGGTCACCTCCTCAACTTCATCCTCCCTTCTTCGTGACCAGCAGACCTGTGTTGTGGAGACACCATTGGGCGGAGCTGCCCACATTTCTTTTGCAATTGTCTGTGGTCACAGAATTAAATTCTAGCTAATGATTTTAAGTAGAAGTTAAGAGGGAGGGAGGGACCTCTGACAAGGACAGAAAGCTTCGGTGAGCCCCTTTTTATCTTTTCACTTTTTCCTCTTGCACCTGACTACTGCCTGGAATACGGGTGCAATGGCTGGAGCTCTAGCAGCCTTCTAGGACCCTTGGGGTAACCTTGACAGGGAGGCCATGGACAGCCAAGCAGAAAAATAGAAAAAGCAGGGGTCCCATGAAGCCACCATGGCAGCCCTGAAATCTGATCTCTGAACTGTACAGAGAAAAGAAAATCTCTGTGAGTAGAAGCCATGAAAATTAGGTTTCTGTCATAACAACTGAAAGTAATTTCTAACTTCAAATGCCTTCCAAATTCCTCTCTATTTACACATGTTCAACCTGTTCTTTAAGGCCTGGTGTGCTTCATGTCTTATTTATTTAACTCTGTGTATTTAGCATATAGTCTAAATCTTTTTGCTTTTGGCCATTTCAGGTAAACTCTAGCTGCCCTAAATTAAGCCCCTGAGACCCCATCTCAAGGTCAGGGCTACAGATGGGCTTGGCTTGATTCCCTCCCTCCAGTCAAAGCAAGACACATAGTTCAAGGTGTGAGCTCAGGGACAGAGACTAAAAAGCACTGTGTCTGCCATACACCTCATATCCTCAAATGCTAAGTATAGGGCGTGCATTGCAGCCTTGTTCCTAGATTTTTAGATGCCAAGATTAGAATTTGATCACATATAATTTGGCCAGGCATCACAAAGCATTTTGCTTTTGTCTAATTTACCATTATCAGTGGCCATTCATGGAAATAACTACACTTTGCTGCTCAAAATAGCCGGCCCTGTCTTCACTCCTGTCTCCACAATCAACCAGGGTCAGCCCTCTGCTCCCTGCACACCGGCTCCTGGCAGCATCTTGTCTGAAAGGAAATTTTCCTGTCCCTGTGATGAGAACAAAATGCATGTTACCTCCTGCCTCCACATTTTCTGAGACATGAGTTTTGACCTGAAGTAATGGTCCTCCTCCAATGACAGCCTGTCTATGGGCAGCTGGGTCTGTGGCTCCATTGAAGCTATCGTACAGAGCACACCGAGTGGAGGCTGCTCTGCCGATGGACTCCGTCTGGTTATTTTACTTTTCTCAGTGAGTGGTTTGCATCAGCACATGCCTGACCCAGGAGGGTGTGCTGCAACCTGCATATCCCAAAGACTCCAGATAGGTTCCAGGGGCAGATAAAAGCCACAGTGCGGGGACCCATGTTTCACTTGGCTTGTTCTGGACTGGAATCCCCTCCCTCCTCATTCTACCCACCAGCTCCTCCTGGATCAGAAGATTGGTCTAAATTCTCTGGAGCATTGGTTGAGGAACTACAAGTACAAAAGCTGTGTTCCAAATAATTCCTCTGTGGGACTGGCATACAGCAAGTCCTAATAAAGGAGAGCAAGTCTTTCAGCACCATGAACCCTTGCCTGCACCATCACCTCTCATCTCTCTGGCCCCCACACAGTGCTGGGTGCTGTCAGACCTGTAATTAGTAAGAAATGATTAATTGATTGGTGGAATACATTCACTCTCTCTGGAGCTAGCAGGCGCAACCTAACTAAGTCTTCCTCTAGGGTTCACTCCTTCCCTGTACTGCAGCCTACCCAGGAGTACAGTAAGAGCTTCTAGTCCCTCATGGCTTGAGGATGTCTCAGCCTCCGAGAACTGTCAGTTCCGACATGTTCAATATTGTCTGGTTCATGGGATTTAGCTGTTGCAGGCCCTGGAACAAAAATAAGTGCTGTGAGCTGAGCTGGCAGCCGTGCGCAGCTCTCTGCAGTGCCGGCCTTCACTCTGGTTCTCATTACCGCTGCAGCGGCCAGAGCTCATTGGGAAAGAGGTGATGAAAGAGAGTGTCCAGAAAGTCAAGGCCTAATTTAAGCCCTGTGCTTAGAACAAATGTCATCTAATTTATTTTGAGATCCCCTTCACAAAATGACATGTATGGTTTTCAGTTTTAAAAATAAAGCGGGGGGTGGGGGATCAAATCTCGAATGCCACGTCTTACCAGTGAAGGCTGCAACCCGTGCACGTTACAGCTACCAAATGGACTTCTAATTTGTGGCTTAGACATGGTTTCATGGTGTTTTGAATGTGACAGGACCTGAAGAAGGAGCCAAGGAAATTACTGGAGAAAAATTATCCTTGAGTTTAGGTGCACTCTGAGCCGATGTTGTTGGCAGGTGGAGTAACATGTCCATGCCCTAATTCCTGGAACCTGTGATTGTTACCTTACATGCAAAAGGGACTCTAGCTATGATCAAGTTAAAGATCCTGTGATGGGGAGGTTATCTTGGGCCATCTGTGTAGACCTGATGTGATCATGTACTGTGTACCTGACCTCCCAGTGGAGGATGTGTCAGTGAGGAAGGGTTGTTTGGTGTCGGAGTGACTTGGTGTGGAACGCAGTAATGATTTATCATGAAGCCCGGGGGTGTTGGGGAGGGGGCAGTTCCGTGTTACTGGTTTACAGAGCCATGATACAATGCATTCCAGTCACCTGAGCAAGCGAACCTGAGATTTGTTGGGGTAGGAGCCAAGGGTATCTTCCGCTTCCAAGGGAAAGGTTAGAAAACAGCAATGTGTTGTATAGAAAATGATCTTCCAGATTGGACCGTTCTTCACGGTTCCCCGTAAGGGTTTTCAGGGTGTCATTCTCAGTCTCCATAACTTAGCTTCCCTAGAGCAGCTGAGAGCATGGACTTCCAGGTTGGAGACACTAGGGTTCAAACCTTGGATGCACAGCTCTCCAGCTTCGTGAGCTGAGGCTAGTTAAACAGGGTCTTTAGGCAATATTCTGATTTGTGAAAGAGGGGCAATAAAACTGACTTCATAAGGTTATTTTGCAGATTAAAATACTGTATGTAAATAGGTTAGCCTGTGGCCTGGCATATACTAATCACTCATTAATGGTACCATTATTATTATTTATTGATCCATGGAAAGGCCGTGATAATCATCTACATCAGCGATTTTCAGCCGCTGTGCTGTGGCACACCAATATGCTGCAAGGGTTTTGAAAACACGCAGTATTTGACTATTTAGTCAGGTGTATTGACCTCTTTTTCCTTACATTGTCAAATTAAAAAAATGACAACAGCCAACACACCAATAGCTATCCAGTGTGAATGAATCAAAATTATATCTATTTCTTGTCAAGTCAGCAAAAAATATATTTGTTGGTGTGCTGCAGAATCTTAGTAATTCGTTTAAATATGCCATGAGATGCAAAAGGTTGAGAATTGCCAATCGACATGAGTGCCCCAGGAGCCAAGAGACGTCCCGGAAGCACTTGCCATCCTTGATTAATCTATTAGTCAGGATTCTCCAGAGAGATTGAATCAACAGGAAATACAGATATTCATATCCATAACTACATCTCGATGTATGATTTATTATAAGGAATTGGTTCACACAATTACAGCAGCTGAGAAGTTGCAAGATTTGTAGTCAGCAAGCTGGCGATCCAGGAGAGCTGATGTGTAGTTCCAGGCTGAGTGTAAAAGCCTCACGGTAATGAGCTGTAAATTATAGTAAGAAAGCCAGCAGGCTCAAGAACCCAGCAGAGCTAGTTTTTCGGTTTGGGCCCAAGGACAGGAGAGGGCTGATGTCCCAGCTCGATCAGAAAGGCAGAGCTGTCTTTTTGTTCTGGTCGTCTTCAACTGATTGCATGAGGCCCACCCACATCAGGAGAGTAATCTGCTTTACTTGGTGTACTTATTCTAAGGTTAATCTCATCTAGAAACACCTTCACAGACACACCTAAAATAGTGTTTGACCAAGTGTCTGGGCACCCTGTGGTCAGTCCAGTTGACACATAAAATTAATCTTCATAATTGGCCAACAGATAAAAATCAATGGGCGAATTCTTGGTACCATTTTACAACTTGAATTAGACAGTTGAAGTGTGTGGTGTATAATGCTCTCTTTTCATTGATTCCCCCATAGTGGGAGCCTACGTTGGGTGAAGCCTTTATTAGTCTTGACCCCTGAGTGACTATGATGAGCAGAATCCTTGGCTGACCTGCAGTGTACACATAGCCACGTAGCAAGAGAGAGAGAGTCCTCAAAGCTTTTTGATGCACCAGCCTGACATTTAACAGCATAAATTACTCCTCCAACTGAGCAGCTCCAAAGGGCATCCCAGATTTAACATGTTCACATGTCCAAAACAAAGTTCTCACTCCCCTCCCTTCTCAAATTGGCCCTTTTCCAGTTTTGCCCATTTCATTGTGTGGCACCATCATCCTCCCAATTGTTAGAGCCAAACCTGCGATCTTTCCTTCATTCTCCCCTGTGCTCCTCATGTTCTTTCATCAGCAAGTTAATTCTGTTTCCAACATAGGTCCTGGAGTTTTTCTATTCTCCCCACGCCAGTCCTGTGACCCTAATCCAGGCCGGGATCGATGCAGTTGCCTCCAAACTCACTCTGTGGTTTAGCATCAGTTCTACAAACCCACTGTCTGCACAGCAGCTGGAGCAAACTTTTAAAAACAGGAAGTGTATCTTGTCATTCTCCTGCTTAAAACCAAATCATCACTTCACTAACACATTTTTAATGAGCATTTATTAAGTGCAAGGCACTGTCCCTGTACACTGGGGATGCAGCACTAAAGCAAAGTTCCTCTCCTTAAGGGGACAAGTGATAAGCACGAGAATAAATGTTCTATGTAACAGAATAGATGGGCACAGATGCAGGTGGGCAGTAGATTTAATAATGGGAAGAAGAGGACCGGCTCTCAGATAGCTATGTTCTTTCAGAGAAATAAAAAGCAAGGTCACAAGCTGAAAGTGAGGCAGTGGGCAGAGGTATAGGTGGTTACAGGTAACAAGAGAAGGTATGGAATGGTTGTCTCGGAAAGAACAATGAAAAATTGACCAAGGAACTGGAGTTGGCAGCAGTGCTAAAGGCTCCCTCGAGTTGTGAGCATAACTTCTGTGTCAAACAAGACTGCCTTTGTGTTCCTCTCCAGGTGCATCCAGCTCTTCCAAGGCCAACATGGCACGTTTAAGCAGGGTTGGCCTTTTGTTCGGCAGTTGCAAAGGCAGAAAGAGGGGAAAGGCGTGGAGGATGTTTAAAAGAAAACGCCACTAATGGTGGGCCATGGATTTAAGCTTAGAGAGAACGAGAGTGAGCTCGAGGTAGTGGTGCATAGTAAGAGGGTGGTGGGCTCAGAAGGCTGGAGGTCCTCGTGGGACCAGGGAATGGCTGAGCTGGCATCCTAGAAGGAGTAGTAGTGGCGGCGGTGATAGGTAATGACATGAAATACAGTGCAGACCATGATGTGTCCCCCAACTTTTCCCCAGACTTCATCTCATCCCATGTGGCACTTACGTCCTGAGTTCAGCCACAGAAGCCTCTCCTCTCCCTTGAACCTGCTCAAACCCACCTCTTTTTTGCTCTTCCCGCAGTGGTCCTGTGGCTGGCTGCATCTCATCATTCAGGCCTTCCCAGACCTCCTGTCTAAAATAGTACCCGTTATAGAATTGTTCTGAATCATACCACCTACATGGTGCTGACTGAAACCCGAAGTTATTTCGTTTATTGGTTAACTTGTTTATTTTCCCTCTGCGCCTCTCACCTAGAAGGCGAACTGCGTCCGAGCAGGACCTATGAGTTTTGTTTGCTGCTGACTCTTCAGCACCTAGAACAGCTCCCAGCGTGGGGGCGGAGCCTAAGGAAGACTGGATTAAAAAAAAAAATGGGCAGACAGGAATAAATGGGTATTTGTGAACAAAATTCCCCTTCAACACTTTAAAAATTGTTGATCTGCAGATATTTTTTTCCCAAGAAAGTTCAGTTTTTTTTGTTGAAATCACTTGGAAAACCTTTCTAGTAGAAGCATATAGTTCTCCACTGCAGAGACATTTGGCAGTGTCCAGTGACATATTTGTTGTCTTCTGTACTGTTGGCATCTAGGGGTGGATGTCATGGATGCTGTTAGACAGCCTGCAATGCATAGGACAGCCCCTGCCACCCCCAGTGAGGAATTTTCTGGCCCCGAATGTCAGTAGTGTCAGGGCTGAGGACCCTGCTACGGGCTGAAATGAATCACCCTGTGAGAATGGCTGACCGGACCAAACCCTGTGTGAAATTTGAATGTGACTCGGGGTGCCCTGGAAAGTGCTGTTCTCCCATGAGGCTGGAATTCCTCCCTGGGCCCTGCTGGTGCCCCGTATCCCTCTGGCAAGGTCCAGTGAGGGAACCCACTGGACTGGCACAGTCAGCGTCTGAGATAAATGATGCAGAAAATATACCCACTTCTTCCAGGAAAGGGCACTACCCAGAAGGCAGGACTGCCTTTGTAACAGGTTGTTATCTGCCAGCCCGGGCCTGGGCAGCCTTGAAGTGGACAAACATACAATTATGTGGCAGTGAGAGCCCACAGTGCAGGCCTTGATGGTCCCAGCATCGAGGGTTCCTCAACTCCCCAAACCCTTTCTATTCATCAGGAGAGACCCCATTTGCAAAACATTTATTCAAGGCTTAATTACTAATAAGTCCCCACAGGGAGCCATTCCATTGAAAGGCTGCACAATAGCCTGGCTTGGTAATCAGTGCCTCATTCATGTGCTAATCACTGGAGACAAAGGGGTGTGAGAGAGGTGGGGAGCAGGTCTGGACCACAGGGGAGACTCCCTCTCCCCTCTTTTAGGGCTCTTCTCTAATTAGGACCCTGTTCACGTGCTAATCAGTCGGGGATCTTTGGAAGTTAGGGAGGATCACCCCTGTGGGATCTGTGCTCTTGTGTAGGCAGATGTCTAGTCCATGCGGCTCTCCTCTGGCTGGAAACCTCAGCCCTGCTTCTGGGCAGTGGGTCCTGACACCTATTTTTAAACAGACTGGATGTGATGCTGGAGCTGACCCGCATCCCATCCTGGTCCTGGGACTGGGTGCCCCTCTGCATACGTTGTTCTACGTTACCCTTATCACACATATGGGACTTGGTTTTAGAATTACTGTCCTGATGATAGAGAAGAGACAGCTGAGGTCACCTGACTTTTCCCAAATTATAATGGGTGGTAAGCAGAAGAACTGGTCTCCAACTCACCAATGCATTAATCATTTATTTTGTGCACGTGTGTCAGGTATTGGACAGATGGCCCAAGGGGAAGGACAGGTACAGAAGCAGATAATATCATACCACACCTGGGGGCTCACGGGAGGCATCTGCTCCATTCCAAATCCAATGTCTTTCTTCCCTGCACTGAGTGTCCTTCACAGCTCTCCACTGGGGCACACACAACACTCTTCATTGTTGCTCTGGCTGTGACAGGAAGCTGGAAAGCATCTGGGCGTCCATCATCTGGAGACTGGACAAGTAAACGTGGAGGGCACACATAGCAGAGCAGGGAGCAGCAATTTAGAGACAACAGGTTAGGTGTAGCCATAGCAACATGGATGAACTTTGAAAAAAAATTGCAATTAGTGAGAAAGGTAAGAAGCAGAATGAAAGATGTCACTCAATAACACTTATGAACAAGTTCAAATACATGCATAAAAACACCACCATTTTGCAAGAACACATCCAAAAAGAAGCATGTGAGCACATGTGGATGGTTTTCCTTGAAGGAAGAAGACCAGCAGTGAAGGGTACAGTCAGGGTTCCAGCAGAAAGCAGATGGCACACCCACATTAAGAGAATTCAAGATAGGTGTGTTTGCAGAGGTGTGGGAAGGAGTAGGAAAACCGTCAGAGGTAGTTCAGAAACCCAGAGTTAGGGAAAGGTGAGCTGTTACTTCAACCCAGCCCAAAGGCACTGGAGGAGAGAATTGTTACTTCAGCCTTAAGGGAGACTTGTGAGGAAAGGGTTTCCAGGGGAGCAGCAGTGGCCTATAGCTGCTGAGGGACCCAGCTGGGCCTCGGTGACTCACTCTCCTCCCTCTCTTGTTCTCCAGGTAGAGCTTCCCGTTAGCCTGTCCAACAACAGAGAGGCAGAGGGTGAGGGAGCCGCTGGTGTCACGCTCCTGGGTCTGCCTGGCAGACAGAAAGACGAGGGAAGAAGTATAGTTGGGGGAGTGAGTCTCCAGGGACAGCTACATGACTAAGGGACCCTGAGGAGAAAAGGAACTAGTCAGTAAAACAGATAAATAGAAACATGATGGGGGACTTGCAAAAAAATGAAGTTTCTTATCTAGGAGGAATCCAGGGACCAACTATATTTTGATATCCTACGTGGGGTGTGTGTGTGTGTGTGTGTGTGTGTGTGTGTGTGTGTGTGTAATGCAAGTGAATGTATTTTGTGTGCTCACATTTATGATACTTGCAGATGATGAGTTAGAGCACATTAAACCACCAGTGGTCTCTAATAATAGTGAAATTTTGGAAATGTAACCTTTGAATATGCAAGTTTTATTTTGACCTTTGAGAAACAGTTAGATAGAGTTTCTGAATCAAACTTACATGGAATCCATGCCGACCTGAACATCCCCATAGGACCCTCGTGTTTAAGGGCCGAGTTTAAAAATTACTTTCTTGAACAAATGCGCAGCTCTCTGTGATTATCTAACCCAAGTCATCAGTCTCCATAATGTGTCCCCTCTTCCAGCTCTTGCCTTTGATTAATCCAAATTCCTTCTAGTTCCTTTCATTACAGAGTATTAATGTTTAAAATACCATAGTCTGTAAGAGTGCAATTAAGTGGCCTCTGGAAAATTCCATTCCTCCTCCCATTTGAATGATGAATCTTCGGAGAATGACTTGACCATAGCGTGAGCGAAGGGGAGGCCTTTTTTCCCCCCTGTGTTGCCCCGTATTTGTAAGTTAGAAATGTCTCTTGCGTGCAACACAGAAATTTGCTAAGTGAAGTCTAGGTTTTGAAATCAGGAGAGGCTCTGCTTGGGGCCTGAAACAACGGTGAGGAGGGAGAGGCTCAGTAAAATCAATAGATTAAAAGAGTCTAGCTTCGTAAAAGGCTAGAGTTTGGCGGCAGATCAGCAAATGGTTCAGACAAACCAAATATACTGACTGAATATTCCATGAAAAGGAAAAGATTGTCCTGAGGCCTGGAAACCATATCACACAGATCTCAGCAAGAGTGACAGAGGCCTGGTCAAGGAATGCCAGATAGCCCAGATGCCCCGAGCTGGGCTCTTTGGAGGCGAATATGAGTAGGCTTGAGTAGAGCAGAAACACTGGGCAGGTGAGCAGCTGCGCAGAAGTGCCAGGGCTTCTGAGGCCAGAACTGCAGGTCTGGGGGCCCCAGTAAGAATGCAAAGCAGGTTTGGGAGAGACCTGCTTCACGCCAGCTTTGAGTGAGCTGGGTGTTGGGCTAGTTGAGAAAGGAAAGATTTTCCTTGCTCGCAGTTCTGTCCAGCTCATTGGTTGATGGTTTTCGTGACCTTCTGTTCTACACTCTTTTCCCTCTCTCTCTTTTTAACCCTTGCAGTTTGTGTGTCTTTCCACAGCAAGTCAGATCGCAGGCTGCCATTTGTGATTTTACCCCAAACAGAGAGCCACTGGAAGTTAGTTTGGGGAGAAAGGGCACACCAAGATGAAATCTGAGATTTAGAATTCCAAGGCAGCACAGGAGGCAGACTGGCAGGTGCTGGAGCCTGAAACGGGGCTAATGGGGAATTTCTAGGCAGTTGACTTTCGTTGTTTCCAGCACAGTTAACGGGCGCATTATTTTAGTCTGAATGAGTAAGAGATATCTTCTTACCCTTTAAAACGCAAACTGATTTAAGTGAGGAGTCATTCAAAGATTAATTTTGAAATAGTTGTTGGGGAAAAGCAGCTTGTGGGGGTGGAGATGAGGGCGACAGGGTGGAAGCAGCACTGGGTTTTTATGAAAAATGCTGCTGCCTAAGAAAACGGAGCAATGAGCAGAGGTTGGGTGGTGCAGCCTCCGTGTTACCTGTTCCAGAAAGGCGGGGGGTTCCTGAACCCACCTGTGCCTGTCCCTCTGCCAGGGTCAGGGCTGGGCACAGAGGGGACACCCCCAAACAGCTACCTGATCCCCACAAATATCTCAAAGGGGAAAGCAAAAAGCAGACAACTTCTAGCCTCCCCTTTACAGAGTGGAAACTTGGCAGGAAGAACAAAGGGGAAAACCCGACCTCTTGGTCTGTGGGCACCAAGACCCTGGGCCTACAGACTTCATAGCTGTTTTGAACAGGACATGGGCCCCTCAACATTGTTCACCCACAGTGGTGGGGATGGTGCCTGGATTTTAGCTGGTGAGTGCAGGGGTGACATTTAACCAGGAGGCCTTGATACAGATAAGCTGGTTGTTAAAATACTGAAGTGCTTCCTTGGGAACTGGGAAATTGCTGCCACTGCCTGAATGCCCTTGCGTTTTCTGGCTGCCCCACCCCCTTCCTGGGGCACCCTAGACTTCTCCCTGGTCCAGCCACTAAAAAGCCAGTGTCCTGGCACAGCAGGGGCCTCTAGGCTCCTCACCTGGAGGGAGCTACCTGCTCAGCTGGCTCGTCTCACTGGTTGTGCAGGGCTCTGAATATCTTCCTATGTGCGGGAGTCCAGGCGTCTCTCTGGATGGCTTCGTTTTGTCCTGTAGTTCCCAGCTGGATGGGAGCTCTCTTCGAAGCCTGGGTTTGACCCATGCCCAGCCCTCCCCTGCCTCTTCTTCCTGGGGCCTGTGCTCGGCTCCCATCCCACATCCTCCACGGTTGATTAGGATCTTCCTTTGCCTTTAATGGACCACGTTCTGCCAATATCGCCGTCAGATACAGCTGCTGTGCATGCATGCCTGTTCCGTGTCGCCACAATGGTCTAGGTGCTCTGGTTAGCACTGCCTCAGAGCAGCTTCCTTAGCCAGTTCTCCAGAACTCTGGGCTTTGCTCTCCTGGTCAACCTCCCATCCAGGTCCTGCCTAAAACCATAACATGCCCCACCAGCTGGTGCCTCTGTGTGAGGACAGATGCAGTGACATGTAGGCCCGTCACAGGCATCCGCAGATTCTTACTCAGTGTGGGGGGTGGCTCGTTAAATTCAAAGCAATATTCCCCCACCCCCCCCCACCCCGTTTACTCAAGACAGTTGAGAGCCTGAAAGGCACAAGGTGAAGGCCAAGGCTTTGGTGGGGATAGACACAGGCAGCTCCAGGACTAGTGCTACTGTGTCCAGGCTAGGTGACCTCGGGCGGTGTACTGAACAATGTAGAACCTCAGTTTCTTTGTCTGTTAAATGGAGAATAGTACGCTACTGCCCCAGGGTTGAGATGAGGAGCAAATGAGATAACGTCAAGTCCTTGGCAAGTAGCTTCTAGGCCTCTGTTCCACAGACCCACTCTGACTGAGCCTCTGGACTAACCAGTGGGCCAGTCTTTGCTCCCCAGCTCCCCACCTCTAACTCTGACTCGGGATTTTGGCTCAGATAGCCCTCTGCCTTTTTCCTCTCTTGGTCACCTCACCTGCCTGTCTCAAATTCCAGACCTCTCACATCTTGTTGGCTGTGGCAGTTATTGTGGGTGCCTACCCGGTACCAGTGGTTGGGAGGTGACAAGCATTAGGAACAAAAGCCACCATGTTAAGGACAATAGAGCCTGGGGAAGTGATGGCAACTTGGACCCGCCTCCCCAGCCTCATTGTTAGGGGGAAAGTAACCCTTGATTTGGTTGGGTTCTGTAGCTGAATGATGAACTCTACCTGGTACTTGGCGAGGAGAACTTCGTATGGGCTCACTCATCACAGAAGCTTTTTTAGGACACAGTCTGCTTCAGGCTCACGTCCAATGGCCATGAAGTGGCCCCTTAAGTGATGCAGCTGCAGTGCAGCTCATCCACAGAGAGAGGCTTCGAGCATCATCACAGTCTCCTGAGCTCACTCTACACCAGCTGTCAGTGATGGTGATGGAGGGGCTCAGTTAGACCTCTCTGATGTGGCCAGATTCTGGCTCCATTCTCTCTGCCTCCCAGGCTCTGAACACCAGAGGAACACTGCATGGTGCCGGGAGGGCCCATTGAAGCAAGACAGTGATGACCAGAGGAGCTCAGGGAGATCAGCCTGGTAGAACCTTGGCTAGGAACAGAGAACAGCTTCCATCCTGGTCTCATAATGGCCTAGTGTGGTGCTTATTTAGCACACAGTGCCTGCTCAATATGTGTTATTTAGTTGTTTAAATTTAGGGGTAGAAGAGGGAGAAAGGCATTTCTACATAGACATGCTAAAAAAACAAATTTTTTTTTTACAAGAAAATGAAAGTATAAAATCCCTCCCACGTAAGATTCCACTTCTCTTTCTGTTGTCAATTTTTTGCATATCTTTTCAGAAATAATCCATGGACATATCAGTTTAATCACATAGACTAGAAGAGGTCCCACTAGCCAATAATGCAAATAATGGTGGCTCAAAATTAAAAGCAAAAAAGGTTTCACTTCCTACTCGTGCCACGTATTCATTATGGATTGGTAGGGGACTCTGACACTAAAAGTGGTCAATCACTATATAGGCCAGTGGAAAAGCGAAAACTAGGGTATCCTGTATGGGCCATGAAATGCTTCAGCCTGTGAGCCACGTGCATCGCTTCTGCTCAAAACTCATTGGCCAGAACGTTTCACGTGGTCACTCCCGACCGCAGTGGGGCCAGGAAGTCCAGCCAGCCTTGGGCTCAGGTGGGGGTGAACCAGGATTGTCTGGCAAGTAACAGGATCGATCACCACGCACTGCTCCGCACTTGGTTTTTGATTTGTACTTTGTAAATATGTCAGGTGTTTAGAGCAGTGTCTGTCTCATAAATAAGTGTCTCCTCATTATTGTTTTTACCCATATTTTTTTATATTCATAATAATACACATCATAGATTTTTACTGAGGGAGGCTTCTCATTTCATGGGTGTCTGTCGAGTGGGAGACGGGCTGTGGGGAGTGAAGAGAAAGAAACTCTGCAGACAGACTGCAGAGGCCACACTGCAGACAAAGCCCAGGCCAGTGCAGGACAGAAGGATGTGGGTATCGGACTTTCTGGCAGAGTTCCCGCACCATGCTGAGTCTCAGGACCCGATGCCAGCTCTACGTTTGACGGCCTTCTGGGTCCACATAATGACGTGCGTTACTGGGCTGACTTGTGTTTTCTGCCTGGGAAAGGGCAGAAGTTGGCGTGCGACCAAACCCTGGCTGCCTCTTGGATCAAGTTCCTCCAACCACAGAGGACGACCACACAGAGCCCTTTAAAAGGCATTTGCGATGATTTAATTAAATCTGACAGATATTTAAAAAACCACTAACTGGAGACCTCAACCTTATTTCCCGTCTATTTTTTTCCTTCTTCTAAAGGTTAACAGCAAGCTTAACTCCTCTCTTTGCCCCAGAACCCTGTTCTCAATAAGCACCCCAAAGGGAGCCCTTCCTCTCCCTTTGAATGAACGCACTTCATCTACTTTGCTGAAAGGGGGCAATACATGCGGGCAGCAAGCCCTCATTATCTGCGAGAGAGCTTGGGAGACCTCCCAGCATGGATGCAAACCTCTGAGGCTGGAGTGCATTCAGGCTGGCATTCAATGGTCCAGATGCTGCCACTTCAGCCCCGAATGGCCCTTGTCATCAGAATAGGATGAACTCCAAGGGTTACACAAAGATTCTGGAAACAGACTCCTGAAGCTACCAGTGATTGACGAGGTGGGAATGGCTTTGGGACAGAGCTGCCTCTGAGTTGGATGGGCCCTGTGTGGAGAAGAGGGTGGGGATAAAATTACCCTAAGAACCAGACTATTTCTGCACTGGACTCAGCCTACCTTCTACTTCCCACCAGAGTGGAATGTTACTAATAGGCGCATCTAAATAAGGAAAGCGGTGAGCAGGAAATCAGCAACTTAATGTGGATTCGAGCAACATAGAATTATCTCCCCTGATCCCAGGTTAATTTTGAATGGTCAGCCTTACGCTGCATGTGACAGTTTTTCTTCGGGGTTTGGATCGCAGTCACTTGAATTGTAAGCAGCAGACCCAGGGCTTGAACCAGGGTCTCTGACTATTTGTGTGGCGTTTTGTCCCCTCTCCCTCTGGTCAGTCTGCTCCTAATTCTCCAAGGCCTCCTCCAGGCCTGGTGTATTGTTATGTGAGTCTGTGCCCCTTCTGTTCTGTCTGCCTGGTCTATTGTCCCCCACCCACAGAAGCTTTACCTGCTGCTGTGATAGCACACCTCATGGTATACTTGAGGATTTAGGTCTTTTCCCTTTACTAGATCATGGTATTCACAGGGCAGGGTCTCTGCCTTCCATGACCTGTAGCATCAGCACTAGTCCAAGGTGTGGCCCAGTGTGGGCGATCAGCACGTGTTTGTTAAGTGAATACTAAAACTCTAATAATGAAAAGGAAGGAGACTCTGTAGAGAATAAACACAGTAACTTATATGGGGAGATGGAGAATAGTCTCCTAGTAGGTACCTATAAACTTACTGTGTCGTCAAGCATTTTTGGAGCACATTCAGTATGTGCTGCTAGAATTCTAAAGGGGGAGAAAGGTGTCAGGCAGCTGCAGATTCTTTCGGATGCTTTTCCCATCACCATTGCCTAACATGACAGCTTATTTAAGCAGGCTCCAGAGAAAGACCACCACTGGGAGTTAAGCTTTTCCCACAGCTGACCTTCCACTGTGTGCATGGCTCTCATACCTTGAAAGACTGAATTTGGTAACCAAGACAGCCAGAATCTCACAAAATAGCTATGGATATTTGCCTTAGTTCCCCCCCGCCACACACCCCCAAGCCCACCCCAGAACAATTCTAGGGGGTTGGAAGGGCATACTTTGTTATTATTTTTGTTTCTGTTTTATGAATGAGAAAACATGCTTGGTGATATTACGCAACTTGCTGTGAGATATACAGCAAGAGAGATGAAGTCATGATGTGAACTTGAATCTCTCTGACTCCAGATCCATCTATCAGTGACTGAGAGACAATGAAGAGAAATAAGAGTCTTCATCCAAATGGCAAGCTTCATATTCATGTTTAATTGTGCTCGATTCTTTGGCCAGCAGACATCGGTCACCGTGCCAGTACTATATCTTCCTTTTGTATTGGGCAAGGGACTTTCATACATGCTGTTCGGCTGCAGTGATTCCACTAAGGTGATACAAGCCATTAACAAGACCGAAGATTATTTTAAGATGTAGGAAGAAAGCTATATCCTTTTGAGTTTTGTATCTTCTGGTGTCTGAACAAAAGGTGGTTTCTCCACCCCACCTTCAAGGCATCTGAAGCCCCTCCAGGTGGAGTCACTGGGACACAGGCATGTGATTGTCTAGGAGGGAGTAAACACGGGTACTCACGTGTTTGCTGATTGAGCCAGTACCACTGCCCAAGGCCACCTAGAGCAAATCACGCAACTTCCTAAGGCTTGGCTCCACCACCTAAAGGATGGCGTGATGCCCTTCCTTGGAATAAATCAAATAACATGCGACATGCCCTGCAGGGAGGAGTGGCACCTCGAGTGCTCCATAGAATCAGCAGTGAATATTGGGAAGGTGGCAGGAAGAAGACAAGTGCCCCACATCACAGCCTCATTCTCTAACCAGGTTTGTAACCAGCATAAGAATTGGCTCCAGCTTTGATGCGGAAGAACTTACTGATGGAAGAATAAGTCCTGGTTGACAATTTGCAAGGCCTTTGGGGATTGAGAGCCTTTTTTCTTCTTTTCCTACGGCCAGGTGGAAGCTGTGGCAGCCCCTGGCTGGGGCGCCCAGTGGGGAAGATGCTCTCCAACGCACGCTGCTGATAGCGTCGGTGAGATCTCTGCTCAGCAGTGCTCGAGCTTCCTGAAGGTGCCAGAGGCTCAGTGTGGATAAGGTGGTGGGTGGCTGCGCAAGCCCTTTGAGTGGATTAGGTGTGACACCAGAGCCATGTGTGTGTCACTTTAATCACTGCTTTTATTATAACAACTCTAATGGAAAACTTAAAGACTAAAATACATCGCTTCTAATGCCACAGCTCTGTGAAACTGATCTCATTAACAAGCTGCTTTTCTGCCCTTGTCTGTTTGCATGAGTGTAGACAAACACACACCCGTACCTGCATATCTACATGTGTACATGTTCACTTTTCACTGACCTAGAAGGTATAGTTTAGAGATTAGCCTTAGGATATAGACCTCCATCTATGCTGCACACTCTTCTTGTCATTTTAATAAGCACAAGCTCTTCTGTCAAGATCGTATATCATAGTTGGCTTAACTTCTTTTCTCATTTGGGGAACATGAGGTCATTTTCAGTATTTTCAGTCATAAACAAAATTGCTGAATATATACATGCATATAACCTCTTTAGGAACTGTAGCCTTAGGCAACTTCGCAGGGGTGAGGCTCTTGGGACGTAGCCATGGGTGAAAACGCTGGCGGTGACTCAGGCAGATGTAAATTGAAATCCAGGACTGTCACCTTCACTGTGTTACCTCACCTCCGTCTCTGCATCTGATGATGCACAGCAGTCAGGTACTGCTGCCCCCAAAGCCAGCACAAAAAGTAGTGGGACCCAACAGTTAGCATTTATGAGGTTACGCATCTGGGGGTTGGCTGGGGTCAGCTGGTCTAGCCCGGGCTCAGTTCAGTGCCCCACCCTGCAGGTCTGTGGGTTACCTGCGGTTGCTCGGTTCCACTTGTCCCTCATCCTCTCCCTTTTCATCTCAGAGGGATGGTCCACGCGCTAGAAAATGAACCCACGTGGACAAGCAGTTTCCGAGTCTCTGGTCACACTGTGGCTGCTAACGTGTCATAGTTTTTAGCTTGTAAGACAGTGCGCTCCCACCTGTTTCAGGCCCTCAGCATCACCCGAGTTGTTTCTCTCTGGCCCTCTAAGCTAAGGTTTCTCAACCTGGAACTATTTGACGTTTTGGGCTGGAAAATCCTTTGTGTGGAGGGTTGTCCTGTATACTGTAGAATATTTAGCAGGATTTATAGCCTCTACCCACAAGATGCCAATAGCACACTCTCCACTCCAGATGTGACCATCAAAGTGTCTCTAGACATTGCCAGTTGTCCCCTGGGGGCCAAAAGCATCTCCGGTTGATAACCACTGGCCTAGGCTATCCAGCTGGTGGCAGATCCCTTCTTCACAGCCTTCCGGGAATGGAGGATTTTTTGTTTCCCGGATCAGGTACAGAGATGTGCTCTTCCAGCCAAGGGTTGACCTCACTGGGAAGAGGTTTGGTGGGCCAGCCTACCCAGTGATTGTACTCTGACTGTAAATGCCTTGTGTTGTGATGGCTCTGGCAGAGAACGTAGGAGGAGGACTGTGTATCTGAAGAGTGAGATTATTACCTGCATATCAGTTGGACGTCAAGGGAAGCTGGTTGAGAGGGCTCATTTTCTCGGTATGTCTTCTGCAGGGAGCTTCATAATAGAAGCCTCAGTAAGTGTTGTGGAAATGGCATTCCCAGTGGCTTTTGTGTGGCGTGGAGCAACAAAAACAGCTGTCCAGTACTGACCTCGGTAATTTGCATCTGGTATCTATACCGTTAGTGTTAAGAAAAACACTTTATCTGCATATTCTGGAGACCGGTGCTTTCTTAGAATGGATCAATCGTTGTAAAACTACAGAGGCTGTAAACCTGAGGGCAGACAAGAATTTTGCCACCAGTTACAGCACCTGAGGAAAGACAGAAAGCTGTTGACTCTGAAGTAGACATGACAACCTTTCTTTTAATGAGTTGCCTTGCATGTCTTCTGTCTCTAATCTATTGACTTAATTTTTTTCTTTGCATTTGAAAAATTTCACAGTTAATCAATTTTCAGTGAAGGGAAATTAGGAAGTCCAAATGAACAAAAAGGAAAATGTCATAAAATAACCAGTGCAGGTAGCTACTCTTATTACCCTGTGTGTCCTTTTAAATAACCCTTTGATCTGTCTTCATCTCTAGACCCATATCTGTATTCATGTATCTTTTTTTAAAACAAATTGGGATCCTGTTATATATAAGGTCTTAACTCACCCGTTTACACATGACACACTGCCATAAACATCTTTCCTCATTAGAAATGTAGATCTGTATAATCTTTAAAATGGTGCATAGCATTCTGTTAACTGAATGGAATATACTTCAGTTAATATACGTATTTTGAATTTTATCTTTGTAAGTAAGACAGTGATGTACATCTGTTTATACACATTCCCAAGCAGTTTTCTAATTATTTCCTTAGGACGCTGAAGTCTGATCTCTCTGTCTGTTCCCTGAGTAAGGTCTGTTTACAAGGCATACTTCTTTTAAAATAGGTTCTGAGTTCATGTCATGATGAAACTCACTTAGTGTGAGGGTCAAGAGGGAAGTTTGTGAAAGTGGCCCAGGGCCCAAGAAATCAGGGAAAACTTCCTTTGCTCAGAATGCCAACAATAATGTACATTGTCTTTAAAAACCCTGTATTCCAGATGGAGTCTTCACCTGTCTTCAGTTTGTCACCCACTGCATCAGTTTTGTATCACTACAAAATGGATCACCACACACTTAGCTTAAAACAACACAACTTTATTATCTCATAGTTCCTGTGGGTCAAGAGTCTGGGCAGAGTGGAGCTGTATCCTCGGCTCAGGGTCTCACAAGGCGACAGTCAAGGTGTCACCTGTGCCCTAGATACCATTTGGAGTTTGGGATCTTCTTCCAAACTCCTGCAGGCTGTTAGCTGAACGTAGTTCCTTGTACTTGTAAGAGTGAAGTCCCTGTTTTCTTTCGGTGGGCTGGAGAGTCCTCTCAGCTCCCAGAGGCTGCTCATAGCTCCTTGCCACTGGTCTCCGTAGGCAGTTCCTAGCATGGATATCTGCTTTCTTCCAGGCTATAGCGGGAGATCTCTGACTTCTTTCATCTCCTGCCTCTGATGGCTTTTACGGGCTCAGCTGATTAGGTCAGGCCCACCCAGGATCCTCCTCTTTTTCATCACTTCATCTGATTCGAGGTCTTAAACACATCTGTAAAAAATTCCTCTTGCCATATAACATAAGCATAGAAGTGTATCCCATTGTATTTACAGCTACTGCCCACACTTAATTGATTATACAGGGTGTGTGTGCCAGGTGGTGGGGATCTCGAGGGTCATTTTAGAATTCTGTCTACCACATCCATAGTCGTCATTTCCTAAGAAAACCACTCTTGATGTTTTGGTTATGTTCTAGATTTTTGTCACCTGTGTGTTTAGGTATTTCTGAAAAAAACCGTTGTAATTACAGTACAGTCACCATGGGTTCCTTTATTCCCTTCATAATAATGTGTCAGCGCATCACTGCAAATGTGGATGAGCATCATTTGAAAATTTTGATCAGCACTTGTTGGACTGAATGCTTGTGTCTCCCGTCACCCCCAGTTCATATGTTGGATTCCTGGCCCCCAGTGTGATGGCATTTGAAGACGGGGTCTTTGGAAGGTGATTTGGTTTCGATGAGATCATGGGGGTGGAGCCCCACGAAGAGATTGATGCCCTGAGAAGAAGAAGAGACACCAGAGCTTCCCGAATCTCTCACATGTGAGGACAGAGTAAGAAGGTGCTTGTCTCTAAGCCAGGAAGAGGGTCCTCACTAGGAATGAAATCTGCCAGCACCTTTTTGTTTGTTTCCAGACTCTGAAATAAATGAGAAATAAATGCCTATTGTTTAAGCCCCCTAGTCTACAGCCTAAGCTAAGACCATATTATGAATGAGATATTTCCCCGTTATATTTTCTAATTGACCTATTGGCATAGCCCAAATTTTAAGTGTCCCACTCATCCTTTGTTATCAGCTCCCCATCATGGATGTCAGGGAACAAACAGGTAGTGGATTTCTCTTATTTTTTCTATTGTTTTTATAAAAGAGGGCTGAAGTACCAGAACAGACTAAGGAAGGCTTCGCTGAGACAGACTTCCTTTCACTGATGAAATATTTATGATGACATGTTGCCTAGCAATGGTCACCAGATCTGCCAGCACAGGCAAGAGGGGAACTGGAGGGGGAGTTTCCCCAGAAGACACAGTGAAGAGAGAAACCGGACTGGCCTAAGAAACACCGCCTCCGCTTTCCTGATGACATTCCTCCTAGTTTCAGGCAAAGGAGATGTTTGCTGGGGAAGTGGTCGTGTTGGCTGGAATAATGTAACAGCCAGGTGAGATGAGAACAGGAGGAAGACTTTCAAGAGATAAAAACAGATTGTCAGGGAGTACTTATCTGTCATGTAGCAAAATGTTTTATTTCTTGTCACTGCCCACTGGCTCACATCCTGACCATATCATCCTTGTCCCTCTCGGCTTGCCCAGCTCTCTCTGTCAAACAGCCATTTGTCTCATTAAGCCAAACCAGGCCTCCTAGTGACCGTCTTTGAATTAAGGACCCGTTCTTTTGAGGTGTGTTGGTGGCCAGGCATTAGCACCTTCCACAAAGAAAGAAGCTGGGGTGGAAGTCTCGTTTAAAAAGGATTGCACTCGAGTATAATTCTGTTCGGGGTTGGGGGGTGTTCACAGACTGGATGCTTTCTCGGAAGTCATTTTTCTCTCCCCAGGTGTTCACATCAAATCACAGAATGCCAGGCTGGAAGGAACTGTAGAAATCACTGTGGCAGAGCCCAGCTCCTGCTCTCTGGTGCTCACTCTCTCTCTCTTTCTCTCTCTCTCTCTTTCTCTGTCCCTTTCTTCCTCCTCCTTTCTATTTTTAACCACCAATAACATTTCCCCCTCTTCTTACAAACCTCATATTTTGAAACTGGAATCACCAAACCAAAGGGACGTAATTTCAGGAAAGAGCAAAGAAATGCAACACCTTCATCAATGCAGGTATCCTTAAGACAGGTTAAGTGTGCTATTTCTCCTTGACATTGTGCAATACTGAAAGTAGCTCAATGAGTTCACAGTTTTGTTGTGGACGCTAAGGGACAAAGCAACCCAAATTGGAAATTGCTAATCTAATCTAGCCTCATTTTCCAGATGAGGAAACTTTCCAGAACATTCAAATTCACATAAATTACCTAAGAGGACTCAGGAGTACTAAGCAGGGAGCCTGGTCAACAACTCTGGAGAGTGATCAGAGACTGTGACAGCAGACCGGAACTATCTGCGGAGCCAAAAAAAGAGATCGACTTCTGGACCCAGAGCCCTGATTTAGTTGGTCCAGGTGGGGTAGGCCGTCCGGTCCTAATGTCGGCCAAGGCTGGAGAGAGGTCACAAACGCTTTCCAGTGTTGAGAGTAAATGAACGGGGACCTTTTGTGGAAGAGCTCCATTCTGCCTACCTGCATCATGTTCGCTTTGCTCACAGAGGAAGAACTTCAGTTCAGAAATGAGGAGAGAGCAGCTGGGCTTCCAAAGGAAGGGAGAAAAGCCACTCTGACGTCTTGCGGAGAACTTGTGAGTGGTCTGTGGTTGAGCACAGAAGCTTGCCCGTGGCCACAGCAGGAGAAGCGAGGATTTGAACAAGTCGTCCGACATTGGACAAACTGTAATGCTCTCCAGAGGTCCAGTTGCTGCAAAAGGGGTCTTAGGGAACATGGGTCTGGCTACATAGGAGGCATGTAACATAATAGGAAATGAGGGAGACTGGGCAAACTGGAGACTGTGCGCCCCCCAAAGAGGGTGCTGTGCAAGAATGGAGGCTGGGGCTGGAAGGTGTCCTGACTTTTGAAGATAAGCCAGAAATCCAGACTTTGGTATAAGATGTCCTGACTTTTACATTTTGGCAACACATTCAAATGTTTCAACTCCACTTCTGGGGATGGTATCAGTTGGCAGCACTCAGCCTGAGAAGGGCAGCAGTTGGTAATTTCTGACCCACGGTATTGCTAGGATAAGATCTCTTCTAGCCCTAACTGTCTAAGGGTTCCTAACTGGGGTGGGTCTCTGCGAGGGTTCCACCAACCATGACAAACCTCGGCGAGCTCAGTTTGGGTTGTCGCTGTTCTTTTCCAGTGGAAAAGTTCATTTTGTCTCTGCCCTCCTCTGTCCCAGCTTGCTCGCCCTTGAGCAGGCAGCTTAAGAGCTCAGCCTGAGCCTCAGGGTCTCCGCACCGTGAAGCGGACGACAGCTGCGAACTGTGAGCAAAGGCTCTGGATAAGCTTGAGTGGCATGCGTAGCCGTGACAGAGCCTCCTGGGGGTGAGGGAGCGCCCAGAAATCGATGTGGGGTCCTCTCCCCAGAGCTGAGGTCAGACAATGGTTTCAATAGGTTAAACTGCTTGTCACCAAATCTCAGTATAAAACTTGAATCCCCCCTCCCCACAGCTGGATTAGGCTTCTAAAAATACCTCCTAGGCAGGCACTCCACCTGATGACTTGACAAGTTAGCAGTCATCAAAGCCAGGTTCCTTCCTGCTGCTCAGCCAGGAGGGGTCTGTCCCTGGTCAGAGTTTTAAATATTTTTCTTGAGATCTGTCACCTTCCCTAAGCCAGGAGAGAGCTGATGAGCATTTTCTTTAATATGAATAAACGTTCAGCCAGCCAATCTGAAACACCAGTGACATCCACCAGAGAACCTTTCTCTGTGGGTGGTCTGGGCCTGCGTAGGGAGAGACCACGAGTGTGTGGCAGCCTGTGATAGGGTCTGTGAGAACATTCTTTTCTAGCTGGTGGGGTCAGCTGGGAGGTGTGCTCCCCAAAGGCTGCAGGGGTGCATTTGTAAACCGCTTCTGGGAAAAACTTGAGTAGAAGGATAAAAAAGACCCTGTAAATTGATATTGTATAGTGTTTAAGGGAAAGAAACCTAACGAAATATTAAAATTGACTTTGGATGAGTTTTAGATGCTTTTTGCCTGTTTATGTTTGCCAGACCACCTGCAAACCACTTTTGGTCAGGGACCAAATTTTTAATAGTTGATACTAAGCAGCATCCTTAGGTTTGTGTGAGAATTTGAGCTGAAGAGTTGTTAAGAGTTTTAAAATTACCTTACGTGCTATTTTATTACACACTTAGGATAACATAACTAGTAACTTCAGATGGTAATGGATATTATACACTTTATTTATTTTTATTATTTTATTGCAACAGAAAACTTAATAAGGAAAATTGGTTACCAAAACGTTGGCACGGAAGGAAGAGGAAACTAAGGAAGTCTGCAAGATTAGTAATCGCGAGAAGCTGACAAGAGGTCCTGGGACTGAAGCAGCCAAAGAGGAGGGTTGGCTGCCGTCCGTCACAGGAGGCTGGAGCTGGCGGAGGCACACCGACATCCGTCCGCGGGCACGCAGAGGCTCTCCTTCCTGGCTCCGTTACGGCCCTTCTGGAGGTACAGCCGCCGTTCCCGGTACATGCACCGGAGCTTCGGAGAACGCCTCTCTTAGCCTCTCTTAGTTAACTATTTCCCCTCTTCTCATAGTCTTGGGAGCACACGCTAGTTTGTAGGTGACAGAAAATTTCTCCAGATCGCTAGGAGCAGCTTTGCAAGTAGCTGAACAAACTCTCTAAAATATTTACCCATTTTATCGAGTTTCATTTCTGAGAAACTTTCTTAAAGAAGTAATGTTAAATATAGAAAATATTTAGGCATCAAGATGTTCATCACAACGTTACTCACAGAAGTAGAAACAACTTAAATCCTTAAAGACATTTTAAAGGATGTCTAAAGTAAAAATAGAAAATCATTTAAAAACTTTAGTGAAGTAAAAAATACTTGTGTTTCAATGGTAAAAGCTGAAACACCCACAAAAATGAGCCAGCAAAATCACATATGCAGTATAATCACACCTAGAGATCATAAGTACTATTTACTACTAGAATGGTGGTGGGAATTAAATTAAATGCTGTGTTTGAGCCCTTACTGAAGGGCTGGACCCATTATAGCATCTGATAACTGTTAGCTCTTCGTTTTTTAGACACGTGCAAATGTGAATGCGTAAAGAGACAAAACGGGAGGATTAGGCAGTAATTCTTTTGTTTTGGTCGAGTTATGATTGACTTGCAGGAGGATTTTCTACTTGTCTGTATTTTGCAAATACTTCACAATGAAGCAATATTTCCTTCACTCTGAGGAAATATATAAACAAAACTGTAAAACATATGTTAGTCTGTGTTTGGAGTCCCCGCTAAACCAGCGCAGTGACGGGGGAGGGAAAATCTCCTGACCCTCCTGCATGCCCAGGTGATCCAGCTAGTGGGTTCAGGTGGTGAAGGCCATGAGGCTTAGACAATCAAGTGAAGTGGGCAGACTGCTCTAGAAGGGAGCACGCCGGAACACGCCAGCAGGATGGACTGGAGAAGCAGACCTGCGTGGACTTGCCTGCCCAGGCAGGAGAAGCGGCCCGGTGCAGAGTGGGAATCTGCTTCGACAGGTAAGTGCAAAGTCCTTCATCAGTTCAGGGGCTCTCGATGCATTTTTATCTCTAGTGAGGCAATCAGCAAAAGGCCCCCAAGTGTCAGCTCTGTCTTGTCCTGGTCATCTAATCTCACACCTGGCACATTGGCCTCTATGGTGGCTCGGCCGGGCCTGGTGCAGGGCCAGGTAGAGGGGAGAGGTGGTCAGTGGGTAGGGGCCTAATACTTACTCAGGAAGGTGGATTTTTGAGAAGAAACATCAACTTAGTGTTTTGTGGGGGCGGTGGCATTGCAGGTTTTCCTGCTGGGGCTTTTATCTTCCTAGTCCCTCTCTTTCCTGTAATGTTTCCATCCCTGAGTGCTTGTGTGCATAAACTACTTAACACTCTGGGAGGCTGGTGCTCAGTAGAAAGGATTCTGCTTTTACCGTTTTCATCGGCATCTTCCATTAAATGATCTGTTCCCACTGGGTGATAGAAGGCCTCAAGGGTAAGTCCACTTTAAATCAGTTCCTGCCCCAGGCTTTCATGGTGCCAGGCAAAACCTTCATGCTGGAGTCTGTTTGCTGCGTGACAGCCAAAGATGGGAGTTCCCTGGCACACTCCCTTTTCTGCACTGGTTGTAAAGACGGGTACTGGGCTGGGGAAGTGCCAGTGGCAGGAGGTCTCTGTTTTTGCTTCAAGGCTGCTGGAGGCATGCTCAGCTGTCTGTCCACACTGGAGAGCTAGGTCGGGTAGACAGGTAGAGTCTGTTTCTCACTTGCCCATCTTCATTGCCATTTGGATTCGGGGCTGAGGAATCAATTTCCCGCCTTGTTGCATGTGGAACCTGAAGGCAGTGTGACCTTGGATGACTGACTTGAACTCTAAATAGGCCGAACAATCATTAGGATTTAAATTCAGGATTAAACACTTCCCGTGGCTACCAGGGTTCCGCACTCAGGAGCACAGGCTGCGTCCATCAGTGGCTGTCAGCTTCAAGGTGGAAAAGACCATCTGACTCTCTGGGGGCTCAGCTTGGGCTGGCAAACACAGGTGCTCTTCCCAGGCTTGGAAAATCCTTGCTCCTCTTCTCATAAAATTCAGCTGCTTAGACAGTACCCTTGTGCCAGTTAGCTCAACGTAGGCATGGCAAGTATTGGAAAACTCAAAGCTCTACCTGGGACACGTGCAGGGTTGGCTTCTGGTTAATTATGCATCATGCCATTGTTCTGGTTTTAGCTCTGCCACTGTCTTGCTGTGTGATGCTGGACCACTCACTCAACCCTCCCGGGCCTTCTAAGATGAGGCAGTTGGACGGAGGGAATGGTCTAGCTCAAACTTTGAGGACACTATTTTAGGCAGAAGCTTCAGAGTTTCCACTTTCTTCCTAATATTTGGGCTCGTACACCCTTTGAGGTCCCTTTTTTATTTCTGAAATTTCAGGTCTTATCTTTTCAAGCTCAGTTTTATAATTTTTTGATAACCCTTCCCTACAATTTGTGTTTATCATAGAAAGGGAAGTCCCTTTGTCTTCTCCATCTACCATGTTCCTCGAAGCCTTCTGTGCGCTGCTTTTGTAATTTAAATAAAAGATAAGAAAAGTCTTTCTTCCAATCTGTCCACATACTTCATATTCCCTGTGATAATTTCAACAGTCTTTTCAGTGTGTTGAGACAAAAGGTTTTTATAACCATGTTATTATGTTGTTAAGACAGACCACTTGTAGGCGTTCTTTGTTATGGTAGCAGCTCAGAGGAGGCTGTATGTGGGGGCTAGAATCAGGCAGGGCCCAAATCCCAGCCAGACCTTGGCTCTCAGCCGTGAGCTTTGGCGTGGAAGCTTCTCGAGAGCAGGCATTTGCTGTCTTGATTCCCACTTAATAACCCTGTTCCCGGCACAAAGGAAGCCTGCAATAAGTAGTTGCTGAAGGGATGAATAAGCAAACAATTTTAATTTTCTGAATGTTTGTATCCTTAAAAGTAAGAGTCACCCTGCCAGTTGTCAGGTGGTTGTGCAGCTCAGAGGTGGCATGTATAAAGCACCAGGCACGTGGTGAGCGCTACAAACACGGTGTGTGCTTCCAGCGAAGGGAGGGCCGTGGGCTGGTCGGGAGAGGTCAGAGTGGAGCAGGAGGACTTCCTAAGCAGACTTTTCTGTTGCGCCTCCGGCGCTATGTGAGTTCCCAGTCATTCAGATAGCTCTGCTCACCTTTGCCTGCCTTCTAACTTATCTACACCTGTTGCCTAAGAAGGCTGGCAAGCGGAGTGTAGTTCTCACGGCCCTGTGCACAACGCTCTTACCTCCCTGTCCTTCAGGCAGCGCCTCTCCGGTCCTGCTTCCCTCATAATTAGCGCTTGTTTTTCTTGTCACCTGTTCACTCTGTCAGGCAGCACCTGGCTTGCTGACTGCTGTCATCCTCCGCCTCTCCTCAGCATCTTTGAGTGCTGTACAGAGGTCGGATGCAATCAATTCCTGCCCACCCTCCCTTTTTCCTGTGTCTGTGTTGGCCCTATCACTGGAGGCCATTGATGAAATCATTTTTATCCTCGCTGGCTTCCAGCTGGCTGGGTGCTCTGTTGTGTATGTGTGTGTATATATATATACACACATACACACACTCAGAATTTCACATCGGTGTGTGATTTGGACGTCTTCGATAAGGAGAGATTACTTGGTTTAACCTCTTTAATCTATGTGATTTTCAACTTGTCAACACTCCAACTATTCTTTCATTGATTATTTACCCTGTGTTTACACCTGTGCAAGGTATAGTGGGGACAATGCACATAGTAATTTTCATCTTTCGTGCTGAAAAGAATAGTTTTTTTGTGTGTGGGTGCGTGTGGCAAATCAGAGATGGAGTAATAGGCTAGTGTCAAATGATGTCTGTTCACGTGGGACATGGTGTGACTCAGGCTGTGAGCACCTCTCCAATGCAGAGATGAGGGCGATCTTATGGCTGGGATCAGCTACAGAGCTTCAGATGGTAGAAGCTTCTTCAATTGGGTCTTAAAGGAGATGGAAGATCTTAATAGCGGGGTGGGGGTAGTTATAGATGGAGCACAAGTAGCTCAGGCTTCTTTCTACCAGCACTGCATGGATGGGCTTCTCTTGTGTTGAAATAATCCCCATGCAAAGCAGGTACAAAGGTGGATTAGAAAGTCCAGTGGAGAAGACCCCACATAGGGCAGATAGCACAGTGGATAAAATCCAGTGCACATTCAAGAGCAGAATTATTAACTATGAAAAAAGAGAAACTTTCGAACTTGAGTCAAGTATAGCTAGCAGAAAACAAAAACAAAAATTACTCCTGTTTGTGAAACATTAAAAGAATTTCTACTTAGAAGAACCAATTTGTATAAACTCTTAAAAACACATATGCCCATTTACGGGTCGAATTGTCTTCTAGTAGTTTATTCTAAAGTAATCACATCCACAAAATTTGTAATACGTTTATGCTCATTGTAGGAGTCTGTATTCATAAAAACCCTGGGAGTGTTCAATAATTAGAGGCTGGTTAAATACAGTGCGGCATAATTATGCAATGGAATGCTGAGCAAAGACAAATGTTACTTCTTGTCGTTTTTCAGGTGTAAATTCCATTAGCCTCTCCTGTGCCCCCGACTGTAGGTCAGTCATTTTCTGAAAGTTCCATGTAGTCTTCATCGTTCTGTTTGGTATAGCATCAGGCATGTGCTTTTTAATGCAAGGGCTGGTCCTAGAAGACAGCAGGATGGCCACTGTAGGGGCTACAGAAGACCTGAGACCCACTCCTGCCAACAAGGGACTGCTAGCTGAATAGGGGGGTGACGATACGTGCGTTACAGCACCCAGTGCGGTAACTGCTACAGCGAATGATGAAGGACAGGTCTCCGGGAGCCTAAGGAGAGAGGCTGCTTTTTTCAGAGGTTGTAAGTAAGGCTTCGTGGAGGAAGAGGTACCTGTTCTGTCTCAATATTGAATTAGGATTTGACAGGTGGGCATAAGGAAAGGGTATCTAGAGGGGACAGAAGGGGAAGCAACCGGTGCTTGAGAACGGTGAGTGGTACCGTTTGGCAGAATTGATCTTTTGTCTAAGTATGAATGAATAAGAATTTATTGACTAGCCTGGGACCTTAACCATCACCGTTTTTACTAAAAGGATTTTTTTTTTTATACAGTGCATTTTCAAGTGAAAAAATCTTTGCAGAAATCAGGGCTTTAAAAAAATCTTTGAATCTGTGAGCACAGTTTAAATCTGCCTGTGCGTAATAACAAGCTGGTTTTCTGCACCCCAGTTGCTGTTAGGTTTCCCTGGCTAATTTTTAAAGGTGGTGCGTCCTGATTGCCGCTATTGGAGATTTGCTCACAGAATTAGTGTCTCTCCCTGGATCGTACCTTTGGGGCCAGTGGTTCCTTTATCAACAGCATGTCATTTTATTTAGGGTTGATTCTGTGTTTAACAAGGCGCTCAGCTGGAAACACATCTCATCATCCTTGTTGCCGATCACTACCCCTGATGGGGGCTGGTCCTTCCATCCTAAGGCATACAGACCTGAGCAGGATTGACAGAGGGCACGTACAACAGCCATCAGTCAGGACTGTTGGGCTGGGAGAGCAGGGGAATCCTGAGTTTTTCTGCAGAGATGAATGCGACAGCTGTTGGAGACAGGCTAGTTGGGATGTAAGAACAGGAAACATTCAGCCATGGAAACACGCTGGTTGGAATACAGAGCCCTTTGGGAAAAGCAATATTTGGAATGTGGCTTGTTTGTGGGAGGGGCACGTGACGTACTTGGCTCTCTTCTAGGCAGAAGGGGGCTTGAGAGGCATGTAGAAGATGCAGGAAAGAAGCAGGCATTCCTTTTCTCCAGCTAGTACCTGGAACTACAAACAGAGGCCAGGGGTGCAGCTGCCTTTTGTAGTTAGTCATCACAGGCCTGCTCTGCAGGTCTGTGCCCTGGAACTTGTGTCTTTGACCACACGGCCTGGGATGGGCCAGCCTGAGGGAGTGTGGCAGAGGCTTTTTGGAACCTGATGAGGGGAGAAGGGCCCTACTACGGCAGGGTCGGTTAAAACAGTGATATATCCTGCTCTCTCCCTGCACCCACCCTGAGCCCAAACAGACATTCACTTGTGGTCATGCGAAGTTGGATGTTATGTAGCTGTCGGGTGCAGAAAGCCATGGTCACCAATGGCTGTGGGATTGGGGCTCCTGGGGAGCCCACCTGTCCTTTGAGCCGGGGGAAACACTCCTGTTCACAGGCGTTGTGACCGCTCCCGAAGCTCAGAAGTGAGGCTGTTTCTGTGCTGGGCTCACACCCAAGTGAGAAAAGCAGGGATCCCTCTGCCCACGCTGCCCACGCTGCCCACGCATGGGAGCCCAGGCATACCTGAGAGTTCTTTATGCGGAGAAACCAGCCAAAGAGAAAATGGTGATTTACATTTTATTTTAAATGAGGACAGTCCCCCAGGTTTCACGTGCGTCTTTGAGAAATCTCCTGTACATAAGGCCTGCAAAGCTCCTTCCACAGGCATCCATTCCCCCTCATCTTTTCCACTTGTTTTCATTCCAAAACCACACTGAATAAGTTTGGTGACTAGAGAGCCCCCCTCTTCACTGCCCTAAGTCCCCGTGACAGCAATCACTTGATGACCTGCGTCTTATTTTTCAACACGGAGTTATTTTAGCATAGCTGTAATTGTAGGGTAATCATTTTTCATCTCCGTTTTTACTCTTAATGTTATCAGTATTAAAGCAATTTTGGAAGTCATAACTTTAAAAACGGCTTATTTTTCATCATAAATTTGGTGTATATTTATTAAACAAAAATTAGGGGGGGAAAGAGTAAAAGTTGACAAAGAGCCATGCAGCAAACACCTACATTTTGCCCTGTTTTCCACTAGGTCCTTCTTGAGCACAGAATATTAACAGCAGAACAGGGACCAAGTTTTAGATGCGATGTTGTCTCTTTTTCTTTTTAAGTTAACCTAGAAAATGTTGCCGTCACGCTCTCGTTACCGGTGGTCTTCACTGACGTAATTTTAAATGGTTCTGCGACACCCGACGGACTGACTCAATGCTGGGCGTTAAGTTGACAGTCTGTCACTTTTCTAACCACAGTGACTCTCTCCCTTAATTCATTAGGATGGATTCCAGTACACTGTGTAGGTGTTTTAATAATGAGGATGATGGTTTTCATTTGTTTGATCCCCCAATTCTGAGGCGCCCACCTTTCTTCAGGAGATGGGGTAGCTGTGCTTTGAAGTACAAGCCTTCATTGGACATCTGCTGGGTAGCAGTCGGGGTGTGTGGGGGAGGGGTTAGGGCCTCCTTAAATCTGAGTGGAGGATTGCATCGAAGTGCTTGGGCCCTTGGGGATGGCACCCGCCGCGTCTTGCACAAGTGCCCAGTGGAGGCAGCTGCCTCTCGACAAAGGACAGTACCTGGTTCACATAGTGCCTGGCACTGCTGACCAAGGACAGTGCTGGGCACTCCTGGTCCTACATGTCCTGTGCCGTGGAAAGCTGACCTTCCCACACTCCCCACCTTGAGGCTGATAAAGCCAGATGCGTTTTCAGAATATCTGAAAACCTGTGAGGAACACAGTGGTACATGAATAATAAAACAAAAATATGAATACTACGGACACATCCACCTTGCTGAATCCGTGCTGATGCCCTGCCTTCAACACGCTTGCCCATTTTGCTCCTTTACAATCGTTGCTTCCTCTGTGCCTCTTAATCTCTCCCCCTTTTCCATCCAAATTCACCTGTTTGTCTCTAAAAGCCTCTTTGTGTAACTGAGGAAGGTCAGGAGCTCGGGAGAGCTGCTGCTTCTCGAACTGCCGCCTAGGAGGGAAGAAATGATTTGAGAGGAGGCAGATCTTTACTGTCAATCAAACTTGGCAAACAGAAATTCCCATAGTCTCCCATCATCCCAAATTCCTTAAAATAATGTCTCTTGTACCTTTCCTTCTAGACTTTAACATGTAGGTTATTTATAACTAAAAATCATACTGTGCTCATTTATTATCTTCCTTTTCCCTTATCTTGTCATAGTTAATCTTTCATTGTTTGCCACTCGGGTCTGCAGACCAGTGCTGCCGAGGATGTGGTCCCTGTGGTTTGCTACACCCTCCAGGTGGTCCTGATGAACCCAGTTTGAGAACCTCTGCTGCAGGCTATTGCTCTGAGCACCTCCTATGTGCCAGACATGCTCTAAACCCTGCTCCCCTGAGAGTGGCCTCTGGACGGGAGCATCAGTCCTCACCCCACCCCCACCTCCATCTCATTAGGAACTCAGGCCTTCGCCAGGCCTATGAAATCAGAATCTTCATTTTGAAAGTGTTAACCGAAAAGCAAAAAGGCCAAAGTGAGAGGCAGAAAGTGTTTCAGACCCAAAGAAATAGCTATTTGGGAAAAACTGACTCAGGCAGAAACCCAAATAGTGTCGGCGGTGAAGGCAAGGGGCTTTATGAGAAAGAGAAGGGGAATAAGGGCATAAACAGAAGGAAGACATCTTCATAGGTGTGAGTAAGCTAAGTCATCCTTTAGCTGTACACAGTGGTGGTGATTCTAAAGAATGTCTGCTCATCAGAAGATCCACGTTCCTGTTGGTATTTGAAACCATTGTTTGCTAAGCTCTGTCGCGCTGGCCCAGTCCAAAGGTTGTTTTGCCCCATTTAAGCATTTCAAAGGTTTTAGGAATAAGACGTTCAAGGCAATTCTTCTGGGATGGCAACTCTGACTTTGTTTTGAAGTGGCTCTATAGGGAACCTATCCATGTGGTAATGTGTTAATGTGGCTCAGCTCTGATTCTGAAAACAGACAGATGTGTGTTGGCATGTAGGAGGCATCCACAGATAGGTGTCACGTGGGGAATCAGGCATGCATTCCTCCTGGGCCACTTTGAAACTTGCTCTTGCTAAAAACTCCCTCACCTGGGATGGAGACAGCAGAAGTTTACATTGATTTGAGCTAGACCTCCAAAGTACATGTGTAACCAGCTAAGCCACCTCTCCCCTCTGTGTTTTATCTTTCAAGCAATTAGCAACATTCTTTCCTTTGTTATTTATAATTGGTAACCACCTAAAGGAAACCTGTGCATAGTAAATGAGGACCATTCTGGATGTAATATACCTAGAGTGTCAATAAAAGCCTGTCCAGGCGAGAGCGGCCAAGCCAGCACTCTCTTCCTCACTTAGAGAGCGGCCGTGCCATTCCTTTTTCTCCACCCGATTCCTTTAGTCCATGTGAATTTATTTGTTTGTTCATCATTTGTCCGGAGATATAGGACGATCATCCACAAAATACGGTCCCATGGGACGGGACCACATCATCTGGTGCCCAGGAACAGGGACCCAGGACTAGGAGTCGCAGTTGTGGACCACACACCAACATGGTTGGAGTGCGCGCATCAGCCCAGGTAAGGGCAGGCAACACTGAGGCTTTTCGGTAAGGTCGTAGGGTGTGTTGGATTTCAGGGAAAAAGGGATTTCTTCCCAGGTCGCCCTCTCTTGCAACCGCTTTATCTCTGGACCCTCTTTAGTAAGCCGGAGCCTTGCTCTCTCTCCCAAGCATCTGCCGCAAATTTCGCGGGCACGGGTCGAGCAGTTAAAAGCCACAAGGGCGCTCGCCGCTAGAAGTCTCCCGTGACAGGATCAGCTGGTCGTGGACCGGGTTAGAACACTAGGTTTTCCGCCAGCCGCAAGCAAAAGTCCACGCAACGAGAAGGCACACTGTAAAAACATTCACAAGCCCATCCCCGCGGCACAACCCCCAACTAGGTCTAGGCTTGGGAGAAAGAGCAAAGACTTTCCCTCTAATCAACTTTGAAAACTAATTAGTGGACTATTTACAAGCATTTCAGCAAATCCTTTCTTTCAAGCCGCCTCTTGCGGCCCTTTTGATTTTGCCTTTTCCCTCCGTCCGCCTACATAAGGAAAAGCAGATAGTGAATGAGTGTTTCGGCTTCGACCGGACTCCGAAGATCGCTTTCCAGAAGAATTTAGTGTTAGTGCAAGGTTTTGTATGAGAGCGTTTGGCATTCACCAAGCTCCGAAGATAAAAGGCACTTCCTCCTCTCGGCTCGAGAAATCGGGTGTTCCCACGTGAGTCGGAACCTTGCGAGGGTGTCTGGGATCAATTCCCAAGACGTGCAGGGGCCTTATAGGGACCTCCAAAACAACTTAATCTAACTTCTGGCTCGTCCGGGGAAGCGCGATATAAAGGCTGGTCACCTAGCGCTTCGAGCCGCCCCTCACAGTCCTAGACGCTTGGGGAGGACCCGAGACCCATAAGCAGGGTTAGGGTACGAGACCCTCTCCCTGACTGTTGTTCACCAACAGCACATTTCGACCCACCACACTATTTTCCCTAGTAGCTAACTAGTTAGGGTTCAGTGCAGGCGGCGGGGTCTGGAAAGGGCAACAATCGAAAGTGAATAGAAACCTTTTAATAACAAATGGTCTCTCCTAAGGAACAAGAGCAATGTTAGGCCAATTCAGCAGATTTTTTAAGGTTGTTGGGTGTCTCCAATTTAAGTGATCTTCAGATTTGGAAATATGGGGAAAAGCAGGGCAGAGAAGCCCTTATAATCAGGAAAGCTTAAATGAAGAGAAGGGACCGATACGCACCGGCCAGGCCCTCTTCGCGGGTCACCCCAGCTGCAACGAGCATCACAGCCACAGGTAAGTCCAGCGGGGATGTGGGTGTGCGTGCGCTTGCGGTGCAGCGGGGCTGGGTCTCTGCCAAGGACGGGCAGTGAGTAGGAGGCGGGGTTGGTCCCCTTGCATCCCCTCCTCCCCGTGCACACTGGAGCAACCTTCCTCCATGCCCAGCACTGGGCGCAGTCCCGACCCGCCAGGTCCAGACCATCAGGCTGCCGGTGTTCTGCCACTGGGGCCGGTCTGCCACCCAAGGCGCGGTGCCTACCCATTGGGTCCACCTGGAGCTGCAGTTCCGTGCAGCACGGAGCCTAGCAGGAAACTTAGAACTGGGGCGGGTAGCACGTCTGAAGGAGAGCTCCAGCCAGGAGCCAGGTCTTCCCTGAGATAAGGAACAACAGCCTCTGTGGTTTGGGAGGCCCCAGTGTGCTTAATTTTTAAAAAAGGGATTTCTATTTTGTTTACATTTCTGCAATTGGAGTAGGGGACATTTCTCAGCCCCAAAAAGGTATGTAGTCTCTTAAATGTTTTGGTCCAAAAGGGCAAGTTGGACAAATTCACACTTCCTTCCTTCCTGCCTCACTTAACATCTGGGGCAGAAACTTCTTCACTCTGGGGAGGGCAAATCACCCTGCTCTAGGTGTTAACCCCAGAGGGTTGCAGCCTCAAATAATTTGGCAAGTAGATGTTATTCAGTGTCCCCCTATTCATTCCATAATATACTCTTTAAGTCAAATGTCGGGCAGTCTAATCAGGCTTAAGTTTTAAAAGACATTATGCTAACTTTGGAATGTTGATTATGTATGTTGTAGAAAGTTCAAGTAAGTCGTAGATGATCTGTAAGGAAGGAATTACAGTGAAGGAAGAAAGTGTAGGGTTGTGAAGGAGAAGGGTAAGAAGGAACACAGGAAAAATAGAGACACCACGTTCATGTGTGGCATCGGAAGAAAGGACATCAGAGTGAACAACTAAAGAAGGGAAGTGGAAGTGGAAAGGAAGTAAGAAGAAGAATAAGCATCTAAGTCTTTGAAACACTGTAAATTCTAGACCTAGGAAGTACCAAGCCCTGAGAACAGTAGAGTCATTAACTCGCTGCTCAAACTCATTGCAGCTGCAGAAACAGCAGGAGGCCTGTCTTTCCAAACAAGACACTAACTCAGGTGCTCTATAGACCACTCCCCTCACTGGGGAATCAGCAAAGAATGTTAGAGCTTGAGGCCTTCAGCCACATAGGCCTCTTCCACAAGAAATCAATTCTAATAATGGCCTGGAATATATTGCACAAACCACTCAGGCTTTCTGAAGAAAAATGGGAAATTCAGTATAAAACAGGTATCCCCTATGATCCTACAGGTCAAGCAGTTGTTGAAAGAGCTCACCAAACCTTTAAAACATTATTAAATAAACAAAAAAAGGGAGAGTCAGAAAATATCCCCCAGGAATTTAACCATGCTGGCAATATGTACGTACAATTTTTTGAGTTGTGATGATGATTTAGAGTCACCCATAGACAAACACCCTGTGCAAAACAGGGCTCCAGGCCCTCACCCCTTGGTCTTATACAAAGACCCATTAAGGGAAGTAAAATGAAAAGGCCCAGTTGCACTATTAACTTGGGGAAGAGGGTATGCTTGTGTTTCCCCTCCAATAAGAACTTTGGAGCTGCTGATGAAGAGGGTGAAGCCATATCATAGAAAAGGCTCCCCTGGCAGCGATCTGCCTCCACCCATTGGACTCTCCTGATCCAGGATTTTCCAAGCTGTGTGTCATCCCACTGAAATGGAATTCCAACCAGTACTCCTGGAGCAATATTCAACATCACCTAAAAGAGATTTTTTCTACCAATTTAAAAGGACAAGCTGATAAATTGCAGCTAGAATTACATCAGCAGCTGCAGGATATTCAACATTTGACTAACCAAGAGGTTTTTCGAACCCTCCATGACAATCTTGGATGGCTAAACCCCAAAAAACCGGTTTGATGGACTCAACCTAAGAGTGTGGGTCTTTGGAGCTACTGGTTGTTTACTGGTTCTAATAATGCTCTGTGTACTTTGCTGCATTTGCAAATTATTTTCCCAGGGTCATGTGAGAAATCAGCAAGTAGCAAGCTTTGTGGGATCTATAGCGGTCCTAACTAAAAATAAAAGGAGAAATATAGGGAACCAGTCGACCTGGCAATGGCAAATGTAGCCTCATAACGAAAAACAAAGAGGGAATTACAGGGAACCTATCATGGCTCCATTTACATGATTTTTCGAGAGAGCAAAGTGAATCACCTCTGCCTTGTTAAAGCGCAGATGCAGGTTAGATGGGTTTGGCATGAGGCCCGAGAGTATGCATTTCTAGTGAGTGCTTGTGGGCACTGTTGGTTTATGAACCACTCTTTGACTAATACTAGGCATGCAAAAAACATTTTCTAAAAACATAATGAGCATTAAAAATATATGCAAGGTGTTTTGCACAACCTCCTTATGTTACATCTTACGTTACATACTAATAACAGCTCCCTTTTCCAGGTGAGAAAACGTGAGGCTGAACAAGGTGAAGGGACTTGCTCAGGGCTGCACAGCTGGTTCCTACAGAAGCCACCAGACAGGTACGTGACTCCACCTGCTCTGTGATACATGACTGTGCGTGGTGACTGCACCCAAAACACCCTCAGAGTCGGGAACAGCGAAGCAGCCAGAATCCAGCCTCCTGGTGCCATTGTTTTCTCTTAGCGTACTTAGCGTTGGTCTCTCTAGCTCTATATTTTACTGTATCAACCTTTATATTGACCACATGTTTAAATTATAGCATTATTGATGTCTACAGATACATCCATTTACAGCATGTCACACATCCTGTATCCTTCCTGCTGGAGATGAAGATGTCCTAGCTCTGGTTTTTGAGCTTTGCTAATATTTAATTATACAATTACCATTTTCTTTTTAAATATGTAATCTAAAACTATTAGCTACCTTATAAGATTTGATTTCATCTTGAATCTGAAGTTTTTCCGGAAGCTTCACACAATGCTGCTAATTCCTTGTGTTACGTCGCCAAGGGGTGACTAATATACCTGATACTCTTAATGTATCTAGTATCTTTTGATCAGAATTAACTTATATTTCTGTGCCGTAAGAAGGAAGCGTATCATTTTCTAAAGCGATGATGGGGAAGGTATGTGGTTTTAGCTGATTCTTGTTGTCTCGTTTCGAAGTTAGCTTTCTATCTATGCTTGTGTTTGAAGGCTCATCTTCACTGTGAACCTGGCTTTGAGTGGTGCCCAGAGTAATGTACCCTGAACCTGGTGTGGATGAGCTTGAGGCACAGGCATAGTCTTCAGAAGCTCGCGTTGTCACCTGTTCTGTGCAGTGCTCTCCGGGGACACTTATTTTCTGAAAGGAATAGGTTTCATTCCGTACCTGTTACCGACATGTCAGTCAGCTGCACCCGGAGTCTGAAGCTATTATCAAGGGAGGGGAAAAAGAAAGCCCCATTGCACTTTTAAATTACATTTCATGTTAAACGATCTCATTACTCCCAAGTAAGATGAAATACAATATAATTTTAGCATATGTCTTGGCAATCTCTTCCTTTTCCATAGGGTGTGTTGGTGTTTGGGGATGATGGATAAGCAGAGAGGAAGAGAGACCCAACTTGCTTCATGCCATCAAAATCTCTGCCAGTATTTAGTGATAAACATAAATAGATTGCCCCGCCACCCCCGAGGCAGGCTGGTGCATTTATGCCAACTGATGGATGAGGGGTTTTACAATACAGGCAATTTGAGGATCAAGCCGAAGGGATGCTTTAGAGGATTCTGTCTGGCACGCTCAGCATCAATAACAAGCTGTTGCCTGGGAGAGAGGCAGGTGCATTCCTTCCTTGGAGCTTACTGCCCGGGGACAGCAAATCCATCCTCTGACGGGTACCACACGGAGTCACACACCACGTGGCTGCACAGATTCCTGTGGTCTGTACTTTACAAATAGGGCCCCTGGGACTGAGGGACACGTTCCCGGTGGTGGTTCTGTAGAGGTGAATGTGCATTTCCTGAGAGCTGGTAATGAGCTCTCTCCTAGCGTTCTTCTGCCTAATTAACCACGCAGTTCACCTTGTAGTGTGCTGAGCAACCAGAAGCTTGTCTGCCTTTGCACTTTAGTTTGGAACTTCCGGTTATTCACACTGATTCTAACCAAGTCCGCAAACCATACTCTAAAGAGCTACTTAAAGGAAGCTGGAGGACTGTCTTGTTGCTTAACCTCGCCCCCCACCCCCAACCTCAACTGGATTCTGAGTCACTAGGGTAGGAATCCCGTCTTAAGTCTTACTGGTTTGTTTTGCATGCCCCATCTCATATTTGCACACGCACACACACACACACACACACACACACACACACAGTATATTGCCCGTAGTAAATGCTCAAAAGCAATTATTTACATCTTGTTGGAGAGGTTTGGTTCTGTCAGTATTTATTCAACAACTCTCAATGGCTCCTCATGTTCTACTCTCTTTGGGCTTTGTTTGTTGTACCTTGCCCAATTCTTCAAGTGGAAGGTTGGATTGTCTTAGGTTTTTCTTGTTTCTTGAGGTAGGTCTGTAGTGCTACGAATTTCTCTCTAGGACTGCTTTCGCTGTGTCCCATAGATGTTTGGGTTGTTTTTCTTTTTCATTTGTCTCAGGGTAACTTTTGGTTTCTTCTTAGATCTCACTGTTAACTCGTTCATGGTTTAGCAATGTGTTCTTTAGCCTTGATGTGTTGGTGTTTTTCAGGGTTTTTTTCTGTAATTGGTTTCTAGTTTCATATACACCAAGCAAGTCTTGAGGGCAGATCGTTGGCCAAAGTCACAAGAAGTTCTTTATCTGGGTCCTGCCAACTGCCCATGTGCCCCAACCCCTGAATGAGTGTAGCTGGGGTGTCGTATCCTGAACATCATAGGTAAGCGTTTCTGTATTTAAAATCACATTTGCTTTGCGATGGTTAACTGTAAGCACTATCTTGACTGGGCCACAGGGCAGCCAGATATTTGCTCAAACACCATTCTGGGTGTTTCTGTGAGGGTATTTCTGGAGGAGAGTAACATGTAAATTGGTAGGCGGCGTAAAGGCCCACGCTCCCTAATGAGTGTGGCCTCCTCCGGCCCACTGAAGGCCTGAGTGGAGAAGGACGAGGCCGACCCTCCCCAGTCAGTGGGAATGCCTCCTGCTGACCACTGTCAGGCTTCAACCTTGTCTTTTTCTGGCCTCAGTACTCTATCTGAAACTGTGTCTCTTGCTGGCTCCTGAGCCTGCCAACCTTCAGATGGGAACAGTTCCATCACCTCTCTTTGGTCATTAGCTTGCCCACTCCCCTTGCAGATCTTGGGACTTGTCAGTATCCATGACTGAGTCAACTCCTTGTAATCAATCCATCCATCTCTCTGTCTCCCTAGGACGCTGACACATGCTTCACACTTGTCTAGAAGTCCCTCAAAGTTCTCTGATGTGTTTCCTTTCATATTTGTCAATGCAGCTGTAGATGGTTTTCTTATTTGTACATCTCCTCGGTCATTCTAATGAGTGTCTAGGAGAGAGGCGAAATAAATACCCTAGCTCAAATCTATCTCCATTCGGAGACCGCGAGTTTCCCAAGACCTTGTTACCCTTTTTCTTCTCCCTCTTAAGTTTCTTCCTCCGTTTCCAGGCCCTGCAGCTCCCTGGGCCTCTCATCCTTTCCTCCTAAATCACGGCACATCTTCTCTTCCTTCTCTCTCCACAGTCTGCACTCTGGGCCTCTGGAAAAAAACAGCAACTCCATTTTTGTGCTTTTTGGTAGTTAAATGCCAGCCATGTGTCTCCTCAAAACCCGTCCTTTCCCTTTTTATCCCACTCACTGACTCTGTAAATGGTATTTGATGCACAAGAGCCGGAACAGTCATTAGCTGAAAATGTTTTTTCTAGGTAAAAATCTCTCACAGCTCTGAATCATGTCTAAAAAAAAATATTTTTAAAAAAGGCCCCCTGCAGCAAACCCTCTCATTATCCACGCCCGGCCCTGCTGGGGCCTGAGTGCACAGGAGCACGGGGCATTCGGTGATGTGATTATGCCTGGTTAGAGAGGGACCGAAGCTACCGAGGGGCTCCTAGGAGTGACCTTTTGTTTTCTGGTTTCTATCAAGATAACCTTCCCTCTGAAATTAAACAAGTCAAGGTTCTGTAACTTTCCTGTTTATTCAGTTGAAGCAGAATCCTTGGAGGAACCCAACACAAGGGGATGTCTGTTTGAAGCCACATGTCTGCTGACGCTCCCTGGGGTGCCTTTGGAGTTGCTGCTCACTGAATGCAGCCAGGAACTCCCCCCGGTCCGGAGCGGGTTACACTTGAGTAAACGCAGTGTTGCACGGTGCAGAGGAGTAACATTATGACCAGTGACTCCATGTTCCATGCGAGGGCCCGTCTGAGCTACTTCAGCTGGCACATTCTATCCAAACATAAATAGCACCTACAAGTTTAAGTTTGCTGAACGGACCCCCACATGGATCCAGAACCTCCAGCCCCTTCCGTCCATGTTCAGGTTGTAGTAACAAGCCCCGTTCCATTTCCAGATTAGAGCCCTTGTGTCTGTTTCCTGCCCCTTCAGAGACGCAGAGAGCCTTAGAAATTGTGGGGCCCTGGGGTATGGTCAGGAGGGGGCTCATAGGACCAGCACACTGTGGTCGAGTTGCATGGTGACCTACCCAGGAGTGACCCCAGGTGTGTGTAGTGACAAGCTGTATTGAGAAGAACTGAAATGCACGAAAGTACAGAGCACGCAGCGTCCCCTCAGTCCTGGCAGCGCAGCTGATGTGCACTGTAGCTGCAGACAGGCCTCCCTGCTACCGCCGTGCCTTGTCACAGGCTCCATGAAGGTGGGGCAGGGAAACCCGGTTTTCTACTGTACGGAGGTGGCGGAGTGGTGGAGGGATTCTGGCCTTGTTACAAGAAAGTGACCTTGTTACTCAGGTGCTCACTGAGGGAGTTAGAGTACCAGAGTGGCTGATAGAACTTGCTATCACTCATGAACTGAGGTGATCAGCTGAACCAACTCACTCCCTGTCTATTAGAAAGGGCCATCTGGCCCCACAGCAGCAGAAGCCACAGGTTTGTCCCCCGTGAGACGTGTGGCAGTAGCCTGCGGGTGGGCGCACATTCCCATGGTGTCTTTGTCCCACAGGGGCACTTTCCCTGGCCCACACTTGGTCTTTAGTCCTTGGTTGAAAGTATTCTCTGGACTCCTATGAGTGTCTGACAGGGTCTGCCCCACTTCAGAAGTGAGTCCTCGCGCCCCGTCTCTCGTTAAAGTCACCTGTGTTTCTTTGGATGGCACACAACATACTCTTGTGATGCTGATGGATGTATGTGGTCAACAAAACTCTGCGATTCTACAAACGGATCTGTGCATGACTGTCTAGGGAAAGGAGACTTGTGACCCTTGTACCCTGTACTTCTGAGGAAAATGACATCCTTGGCATTTCCTCTCCAGACATCATCATGTCACGGAACTGTGGGTCTGCAGCAGAAGCGGACACAAAGACCAGGCTTTACGATATCTTATAAAGAAAAACATCACAATGCAATTTGTTTTTTCTGATTATAAAAGTAGTATCATTTTTAAAAATGTGTAAGTCCTAGAAGATTTAAGAAAAATATTTTAAAAGTAGAAGAGCAAAGTCTAGTCTGGTAGCCTTAATGACTGTATTTCCTTACAGTCACACACAGTATATCCTTTTGTAAGTAATCTTAACCTGCTTAAAATCATGCACACATGCGTATCCATATGTCCATTCCCTGTCAGTGTCATGCTAAGGACTTTCCGATGTGATCACAAATGCCTCATCCATATGTCCAATGGCTACATTGTGTGCTAAGGTTGCTTCCATTGTCTTCATTTTTGATTACTTCCTTGGGATCCATTTATAGAAGTAAAATTACTGTTTCAAAATGACATTTTTTAATAACTCACGATAGATATGTACAAATCACGTTCTAGAGGACATTGCCACCAATAGTTTAAGAGAACGTATGTCTGGCTGAATCCTCACACATATTGTGTATTCTTTTAAAAATCCTTGTCGGTGGTGAATTGTGAAGAATTGCATCTCTCTGATGTTTTACTTTTCTTTTCTTTTTTTTTTTAAGTTTCAGGTGTACATCTTTATTTTTTATTTTTTAAGTATATTTTATTGATTATGCTATTATAGTTGTCCCATTTTTTTATCCCCTTTATCTCCCCTCCACCCTGCAACCCCTTTCATCTGGCATTCCCCCCACCCCCCACCTTAGTTCATGTCCATGGGTTGTACATATAAGTTCTTTGGCTTCTTCATTTCCTATATTATTCTTTTTTAAAAAAATACATTTTACTGATTTACAATTGTCCCATTTCCCCCCTTTATTCCCCTTTGCCCTGCACACCCCCTCCCACCTACATTCTCCCTCTTTAGTTCGTGTCCATGGGTCATATATAT